>JAGDQP010003313.1:0-67063 GCA_022664845.1 Lepisma saccharinum
AACTTGACTGAGAATGAAATGTTTTGGTGTTTTGGGGTAAAAATAGCAGTAATTCTGCTTCTCCTATATCTTCTGGCCACACTAAGCGATCCTAGAGTTCTGGCATTGCTGAAATCCTTATTCTTCCTCTTAAACAGGAAAAGCATACGAATGAAATAAGGGGAAGAGCGTTGGTCCACAAACATTTATGAGAAACATTCTAAAATTTTAAAAGATAATAAAAGAAGTACCTTCGCCTTTCCAGTGCAGTGTTCTTACCAACTGTGGACAGGTTTACCTAATAAATTTCCATGCGCCTCCCTTATAAACTATAATTTCCCTGAGTTTTCCAGGGTGGTAGATACCCTCAATAATACTTGTAAACGTCTATCAAATGAACTACCTGACATTTTGGCATTGTTTATTTTAGCTGGTTAATTAGAATATCCGTAATGTCGTAAGCATATGACCACTGTTCCTTTCAGAGGAGTGACTGAGGGGGGGGGGGGTATTACTCCCCAGACTGAGTCAATCACCCTCAATTAAAAACAAATTTTGCAACAACAAGGATTCATTCACTGCTCTACTAGAATTAACGCCCTCTCTCCTTTATTACTTTCTCTAAATATCTAAAATGCCAGAACACTTTTCCTGAAAGAAACACTATGTATAACGGATATTCTAATTTCTCAACTAAAATAAACAATGTCAAAATCTGAAATAGTTTATTTGATACAGGTTTACAAGTATTATTCAGGGTATTTACCACCCTGGAAAACGTGGAATACTCTGGATTACAAATCTGGAAAAAACTAAAATACAAGGTCTGTTCCAAAAGTAATGAGAATAATTCTGGAAAATTGTTTTTATTGAAGTTAGGTTTAAATACACTTAGAACGTTTCAAAATAGTCCCTCTTTCGAGTCTATACACCGAGTCCAACGTTTCTGCCACTGTCCGTAACAGCTCTCGAAGTCTTCAACGGAGACACTGTTCAGTGCCCTCATCACAACCGCTTGGACGTTTGCGATGGTCCCAAAATAGCTTCCTTTCCGATCAAACTTGAAGCGAGGGAACATAAGAAGTCGCAAAGGGCCAGTTCTGGGCTAAACGGTGGTTGGGAAAGAACTGGAATGTTTGTGTAGCCAAAAAATCTCTCACCACCAACGCAGTATCGTGGTGAAGGATCCAGGCGTTCTTGATCTCTGGGCGGACGCGCATGGCCCTTTTGTTAACCGGTCGAGTACCTGGACTTAAAATACTGCAATTACTGTCTGTCCGGGCGGGACAAACTCCTTGTGGACGATTTCTTTCCCATCAAAAAGACAATGAGCACGATTTTGTCCTTTGATTCGCTCATTCTCGCCTTTGCCATCGAAAAACTTAAGCAGACGATAGCGTTTCCCTTGCGGAGGCTTTTCGTAATATTTCAAGTGTTTCCGACGCATTTTCCCCGAGTAAAACACAAAACTTTATCCCATAGCGTTGTTCACGATTATGCTGCATTGTTTTGCGTCACTGAGACAGCACCTTACTTAACGGGCCATCCACACTCTGCGAAGGCGACTGGATGTATACCTGACCACACACCCAGGCCGAGCAAATTGTCTCCCAACACGCCTTGTGATCGAGAAAAAATAGTTCTTATTACTTTTGGAACTGACACTGTATAAAAACTCTCTCACACACACGCAGTGTAGGCACTGCGATCTCTTGAACAAAAGATATTTAACACTTTTATTTAAGACATCTCAATTTTAAAAATTTCACGAGTAATACAAAAGATCCACGAGTTTTTCAGGACGCATGGCAACCCTGTTGTATACAACACGAAAACAAACAAACGAAAAAAAAGTAGAAAAGAAAAACAATTTTTATTTCAGACATTTTATTTTTCAACTTCCAGCCACATAGACATATGTTCTGAAATACTAGCAAAAGTATTACGTGCACTTTTTTTTATCACATTTTTTTTTTTCATTTCGTTTCTTTACACACTGAAAGATTTCTGGCTCGAGGAAGCTCACATTTGGAAAAAATGTATTTTTTCTTCTATGTATATATATATATATTTCTTTTCAATAACAATATCACAACACCAACTTGATTTTTTTTTTTGATAAAATACATTTCAAACACATTCATACATCATATCATACAACATACACACACATAAAGCCACAGTTAAAAAAAAAATATTTATACCTGTACCCTGTACAATATCACTTCTTTCTCAACGATTTTTTTTCTTCGTTCTCACAGAGTAAAATCATAGACCTCATAATAGATAGGGGACTTAGCACGCTTCCCCATTTCTGGCTGCGCTAAAACTAATGGGTTTTTGTTCAGAGCATGTGATTTTGAATCCATCCGCTAGGTAGCTCCGTCATATTCTACTATGAGGTCTATGGCAGAGCTATCTAGCGGTTGGATTCAAAATCACGTGCTCTGAACAAAAACCCATCAGTTTTAGCGCAGCCAGAAATGAGGAAGCGTGCTAAGTCCCCTATCTATTATGAGGTCTATGATAAAATATTACTTTTTTGTTTTTACCATTTTCACAGTTTTTTAACAGTAATCTAAAAATGTTTTTTAACAGTCAGTTTTTTTTTATTACGTGGCCTGTTCAATACTTAAGTTACCAATGAATGCTGAATTCCTTTAACGTCATATTTTGAATTACAAGCATTTTTTAAAAAAAATATGTTTACGTACGTTTCTACAGGGTGTTTGTTGCAAAATAACATCGACTTCACGGGATTCGTAAAATAAGAGGTATAGACCATTGAGGGTGCACAAATGCTTCATTTCGGCGATATAGGTTGCCGAAAGCGTGGGAAAATAAATTCTAGAGATGGATATTTGCAATACTAGTAACGACAGCACTGAGACGACATGGTACCCTCAAAGACTACAACCATGCCCTACCTAAAAGAGCATATTCTGAAATTCACTGTAGAAAATAGCGGGTTACTTTACTCTGAGGGCACCACGCCGCCTCAGTTCTTCTACCGTTATTGGTACTGGAAATATCAAGCTCTCAAGTTTTGTCCCACGCTTTCGGCAGACTGTAGCACCGAAAGAAGCACGTGTACACCCTCGATGGTCTGTACTTTTATTTTTATTTTGATGTCAGGCATCTCGTGAAGTGATCCTGTCGGTGTTATTTTGCAAACACCCTGTATATCTACTATATTAATGCTACGGTGGAATCTTCGATGCATCAGTTGATATTCCCTTCGATTGCATTTACATTCACGGTTTGTAAAGGGGTCCGTGACCGAAGCTAGATGAAAGCGACAATATGGAGTCATTCCGCTGACCACGCAATACCGTCTCAGAATTAAAATCCACATCGCAGATCAAGAAGTTTGCTTATGATATGAAAGAAGGCTGTACAACATACTTCCAAGTTATCTTCCGTTGTTTACAAAAAAAAAAATTCGACGTTTCAAATCCAACTGGATATATTCTCAGGAACAAATATGGAAAAGATGGCATGAGAATATTTAGGGGAAAGTTTGACAAAACGGTAAGGTGTGTCTGCCCAGCTCAGACTGATGGTGCCATCAACCAGGTGGGAGTTAAATTACTTACTGGATGCACCACAGAGGCACTCACGTGAATATGACCGTCATATTTTGCTCGAAGAAATCAAAATCACGTCTTTACAATGAAATCTACGTCGCTGTTACGTGACATTTTGGTCTTGTAATTGACGTAATTCTGTCATGTCTCATCTTCGAGTTGTTGTTGACGTACTATGATTATCTCCTTTACGATAGGGACTGCGTGCTCCTAGCCAATGTAGTTGGAGTGAAACAGAGAACTTGTCAGTTTCAACTGTTTTGTGTGGGTGTCCCGTTCTAAAATGCGGTTAAAATGCAAAAGACAAACGGGATCAAACGACATTTGAAACAAATAGCCACAGAAACAAGCTGTCACTGGAGGAATTTTACATACGTCGTTTGGTTTGTCCATCATGTCGACGTCTTTTGGATCAATTTTCGACCAAAACATGACGTCATTTTCACGTAAGTGTCCTTGAGTGGGCAGTTTCGTGAGTTGGAGTGGTGACGACATGAACAGTGTGCCTCCGTGTGAAGTTTGCTTTTAAAATATAGGACTTTTCTACACCTGGTCTGATTTTAACATCAAGTTTATTGATTTATTAAACCTGGACACTGCAAAATATAAGTAGCACACACATTGGTCATGCGGTTAGCGCTCGTATGAGTTATTTCACTGGCAACATTGGCCACTCTGCTAATCGACTTCCGCCATCTTGGATTTTACCACAGTGTTTTAAGCCATCCACTTTTTCCTAACTTTACCTTCCATTATACCTGACGATGCGGATAGCTTATTCCGCGAAATTAATCGTGTTGTACTATTCTGTGCTACTACACCCATTGGGAAGGATTGCCGCTACAAGGGAAGAGCACAAATATAAATACCTCACCTGATTAATGTATAGCACAGATACAACTACTGTTCTATCGGCGCCAAAAGTAAGGATCCACCTAGATTTCCCGCTCAAACGTATGAAGCATTAAGACCATACTGTGCTCTTTCTCCCCTTCTCTCTCGCTTAATTTCTCATAAACACACACACAATGCCAACTTCCACGTTCTCCTATGGTTAAGCAATTCATTAAACTTTGATTACAATTGGGATGCAAACGTTTGAGCGGGAAATCTAGGTGGATCCTTACTTTTGGAGCCGATAGAACAGTTGTTGTATCTGTGCAATACATTAATACAGACCAACCAACATACTTCGTTATGGCGTTTACAGAAAACAGAACAGCTGTACAGCTAATACCAGGAGAATTGAATTTTTAACTGAATTTTATTTAAAGCCATTAGGCAACTATGGCTCCGGACAACAATGTGTAACAGCGTTCCCATAAAAGAATATTCTTCTTTTCACTTGAGTATTGTTACTCGTTTTGCCCTTGTAACTGCGTTTCCATATGATCGTTGTGTGTGTGTGTTAGTTGGTTTTGCTGTGAAGCATCCTAAGAACCTGCGACTACTCTTAGCTATCTTGAAGAAAAAAAAGGGGGGGGAGGAGGGGTTACAAGTTAAGCCTTTCTCTTCACCACTTCTCGATAAGACGATGACTCACATCTGAAAATATTTGGAACAGAAACTCATACACATGACCAGGACCACAATATGTTGGCATGTCCGCTACTGAGGGATTTATGCTTTAAAAGAAATCACTATCAAAGTGCCAGTTATTAAGAGAATTTCCTTCCATGACATTCACTGTTATTCTGCTGGGAATTTTCACTGTATTTACAGTTTCCTGATGATATTCCCAGTTGGACACGAAACATCGACCTCTTGTGAGTGTTAAAAAATACAAATAACTCGCAAGTACATTGTACATTCTTCGAGTTTAGCTTACAAAGGAACCTTCCCTTCCGTAACATCACTGGCTACCAAAGTATTATAATCAATTTAGCATTTACCAGTGGCGTATTCTGGATTCACAGCTTGGACTACCACTAAAAGATTTACGAAGAGAGTACGGAAGTCACACATAGTATTGATGATGATGATGATAGGTGTTCGGGCCTCCCTTCCATGTAAATTAATATTATTTGTGCAGATCAAAATATTTGTTCACAAGCTTAGGCTGCGGTGGTAGCCTAGCTAGTCCAGCGGATACGCGCCTGGCATTTACACTTCTACCTCACTTTCTGTTTGAAAGGCCTTCGTTAAAACACTCTCCGAATGATAAGCTTTGTAAGGACTGAATCAGATTAAAAATACAGGTTCGTTAGGTATTTGTGACCCCATATTCACAGAACGACTTGGAATTCGGGACTACGATTTGACACACTTAGGTCTCCCGTGATGCGCTTTCATTTAAGCTTCGTTTGATTTCCGAACTCGACTGTCACCTATGGAAGGTTCCCTTGTTAGTTTCACACAGAAAGACAGAGCCAACATTTCTAATCCTTTAACCAGTTCTTTGAAAAACGACCTGCATTCACTGTTCAACTTATATTAACTAGGCACGTAATTCTTCTCACTTGAAAAATCACTCAACCCTATTTGTTTCTGCTTATACATTGTGTTTTCTGTTCTATATTGCACATTTTCATCATTACCTTTAACACACGCACACAAACATACATACGACTAGTAACATTTTCCTAAACTAATCACTAACAACAAACAAACAGTTACCGCATTCACACAACATACACATGTATGTACATATATAGTATCTTCTCTCTTTACAATTTGTTCAAAAAATATCAACTCACATTTTCTTTTTCGATTACATGAAAAAAAAAAATATTAAACACATTCGCCAATAATGCCTTTAAAAAGCAAAACCCATTTATTTTTCCTCATACGATAAGGCAGGAAAGAAACTTATCAATGTTTACACAAAGTTTTTGTTTAGTGGCACATTTACACAGAGTGGAAGGTATTTATATGAGCAAATTATATCAATATATGTATATTTATATACACATATATACGTATCATTTTATTATTATTTTAGGCTTAGTAACACTGTTTAAGCTGCTACCAAAAATAATCCACTTTGAATTTCACGATTCAACTACTCAGATCTGAGATAGGTGAAGACTTTTACGAATGCTCGGATTTTGAAAAAAAAAACTGAGTATATTCTCTGTTTAAGGTTAGTGTAAAGCAATGATCTCCAACAACAGATGGCAGTACTGCCTCTTGCACGAAATTTCAATGCTGTTCCTACAAATTCAAGCCTAGTGTGTTCAAACTTTCAGGGAAGAAAGTTTATAACCATTCCAAGAGATCTATCCACGCCAAAGTTTTTTTTTTCTCTCTCTTTAGTTTCCCTTGATAACAAAAGGGACGTATTATTCCCGCTCACGGTATCCAACATTTCGTGATTGACGGAATGATTCAGGTTCCATCTACCGGATAGTCTGGGTACGATTTTCCTAACCAGATCATTGTTTCCTGATCCACCACTAGATGGCCCTAGCTGTAGTTCGCTCTGCAATTATGCTATAGACTTGGAATAAACGTTGTAATTTTAAAGTAGTTAAAAGTGTACGCGCAGGAACAAAGAAAAGCTGTGTGAGTCGTGGGCGGGTTGCATAATAGATCTAATTAATTAATTTGATTTACGGCCTTTAGGCATCTAAGGCTCAGACCGTCCTAATAGTTAAATTGAAGCGTTCCTCTATGGAAAGTTATCGGGGGAAGGGGGAACTTGGCCCCCTTACGTAAAATTTGCTAATAGTTAATAATAAACGTGTCTGTAACAGAAACGGCGAAACAGAATAGCGAACAATTGTGTGTACATGCAGAAATAAGTTTCTTAAGGAGCGTGGCGGGGAAAAGAAGGGGGTTTGGATCATCCAGTAGTGGGTAGAAAAAGGCTGAATATGATGATACATTAATTTATTCAGTCAAGAATGTAACGGTGTGTCGCACGTATTAAAAATCCACCCAGTGATGGTTTAAATTGGTTCAAGTAAGCAATATGGCAGATATGAATTCATTCTTTACCTAGTGTATTTACCATTCACGTAATTGGTTGAATATGCTCAGTGCTGGATAAAGCTATTTGTAGGTCCTGGGCTACTGACTCAGTTAGGGACCCCTGAACGAGTGTGGGGGAGACAGGCACGTACCCAGAAGTTGATTTTGGAGGGGTCTGAGGTCTGTCTTCGTGTGAAATTTACGTAAAATGTATATAATTTTGCTAAAAATGATGCTATTTTCACAAAAAATCTTAATTTGGGGGGTCTGGACCCCCAGGATCCACCCCCTGTGGAAAGATCTGGGTTGAAGCCCCTTTAGACCCGCCTTTAATCCGGCTCTGAATAAGCATATCTCGTAATGTACAGACTGTTCAACCTCAGTGCACTCAAATTCACATCTTTGTTTATTCATTTTGAAAGAAAACGGATTTTCACCAGTTGACCGAACGGAGGTCATGCTCAAGTCCCATTGTTGCAAGTCGTAACAACAATGTACCTTTGGAGGTTTATAACAGCCATAAAGCTGTCTGTTCTACAGAATTAATTATACGCGAATATTACCAAGGATGGTACTTGTGCGAAAAAAAAAGAAAAGAAATTCAAGTGTGGATTCCTTAAGGAAGCAGAAAAAATAAAAAAAAATATTAACAGAATAACGTTTTTCCACAGCCAGTGATGCCATTCCAGAACGCACAAAGTAAGAAAATACTATGACATACAAGACCACCAGATGTCAAAGATTCAAGTACAAGGGCACAACAAAAATAAATATATATAGTGATCTTCGTACATAATTTCAGAACATAAAATAAACATCTGAAAACATAAAAACAAAACAAAAAAGAAAACTAACATATATGTCGACTCGAGAAGCGAAGAGATACAAATAACACTGCCAAATAAAAAGTTGGAGGCAATCTTTTACATAAAACCCGAAATGTGTGTGGCACAAAGCTGTCATATTTTGTACACGGACACATGAAGGGTTCTTTGTACACAATAGGACAATTGTGTGTCCCATACAAATCGGATTATTCATAGTATTGATGATGTTGGTAAGCGTTCCGGCCTCCCTTTCATGTCAATTCATATTTGTGCAGATTAAAATATTTGTTCACAAGCTTCGGCTGTGGTGATAGCCTAGATAGTCCATAGGATACGCTCCTGATTCAAAGGTTACCTCCAACGTTTTATTATCCGTCAATGTCACTTGAATTCCCTCCCTTCTCATACGTATTACAATCGTTGTAGTCTAAACTAAGGATGGTTTTCAGTTATTTTAACTTAAAAATTCAGTATTTTTTCATATTTAGATCCAAAATTAGGGTTTGGATTCATTTAATTATGTAACCCAACTTTCGCTTTTTTCATTACCACACTTCCCTTTTTCTTGGGGATTCAAAAAAGGGGCTTTGAACATACCAGTTTCTTGTTGAAAACCACGCTTACGAATATTTTTTTTTTTTTTTAAACAAAATCCTTCTTTGGGTTTCGGCTTCTTATATTATAATCAATTTACAGATATGTCTATTTCTACTCTTGAGTTTTAAATAGGAATGTGTCACGCATAAAGGTGGCATACGTGTTACACTATTCGTATGTTCTAGACACTTTCGATACTTGAAAGTTAACGATACTTTGACTGAATTCGATACCTTTTTCGATACTTTATACCATTTTTGAAGCTGATATCTTTCTCTGAAAATATCCTCGTGGTAGAACATTATTGTTTACATGTCAGAGTCAAAGCTTCTGAGTTTCCAAAACAAAATTACTTTCAAGGAGTGGGGGTTTCAAGGTTCACCTGTTGAGACGTAAGGTATCATGGTTGCGGGAGATAACAGAATGAATGAATAAAGTCGAGTACACAATAAAATAACTGTACGTTCGAATTCTACTTTTAATTATCATAAATACTGATATTTTAGAACACTACTGAGGGGAGTATCGAAGGTCAGAAATACGTTAAGGTATCGAGTAATTTTGGTATCGACCATTCTCATCGTTGGTAAGTTCTATCGAGTTTTTTTTTTCATTTAAAATTCAAAATATCCCTTGAAAAAAAAAAGCAAGGTTTGCTAAACGAAAAACATACAGAATATTTTATCCACTAACGTCAGCATTTTTTCAGTTTGTATGTCGCGGGGCAAGTTTCTTCATTCCATTCCATTTTGATTAGCAGCGAAATATTTTTTTTTTATCTGTTTCATTCTTCTTTAACAGAATTATTTTTTGTACACTTGATACAACAACGTATTATAATAACGCACAACGGGTATTATAAAATATTACACGGACACAGTTACTGTATGAAAGCATATTAATAAGACACTAACACATTCATTTTAGATGCATTTCAAGAAAGCTTATAAACCCTTTCTGGCGAATGAGACAATCACATCCTTCCCTATACGCAATCCAAACAATAATACAGTGACGGATCCAGGATCTTCGTGACGAAGGGCAGGTAAAATAAACCGGGGACATGTTTTATATATTCCCGCCAAACGATTTTTTAAATAGTAGAAACTAATCATATTTCCCCCATATTGTTAAGTATTATCACGGAATATGATGCCCACCAATATCCCCAAATATTAATATTTCTAGATAAGTTAGACCTGACAAATTATTGAAAAATAATTTAGTTTTCCTTGAGGAGTGGGGGGGGGGGCCTCCGAATCCGCCAAAGCAATGATGTCGTGTAGGTTGTATAAACAGATAGGACAAGTTACTACTACTGGAGGGGGGCTAAAGTTTGGGACCAGAAGTGTACAGTCTTCATCTGGTCAAATAAGAAAGACATGCAGAGTGGGATGTACATGGGTTCACCGGTGTGTGAACTTGTAAAGCGATATCTATTTAGTACACAGCGTGTGGCTTACACACCCAGAGAAGGTATTACTAGCAGAACACTGAACTAACAATAAACACGATCAGTGAAAAATAGCTATATTAAAAAAAAAGTGAAATGTACTGGTAAAAAAATCACAAAGAACCGGCTAAAATGTAAAAAACAACATCATAACAGCTTCAACAGAGAAGCACGTTACAACTTAAATTTCATTCAAACAGAATTTAATTCTCGGCCTTAGCCAACTTTGGCTCAGACTGAATGGATGATGATGATGTTGAGAGAATTGGTGGAATGAAAAAAGTGGGTAGAAACAGAAACACCCCGAGAAAACACACACACACACACGGCGTTTGTCCACCACAAAGTCCACATGGCACGAGCCGAGATCGAACTGGAGACCCCAAGCCTTAGAGGTGAGTGCTCTGCCACTGAGTCACCTTAAACTCCCTGTGGAATCCTATATGACGCTTAGAACGAAGAGGATATAGAAGTGCAGACGGTACAGATACAGTTTACAGCTGCCAATCAAGACAACAATTTCATCAGAACTTCGTAGTGAACCGCAAGGTTTAACAGCGTGCAGAGACCTCTAGCTAATAAAGTAAACTTTAATGCGATACTGAATTACATTAAACTAACCTTAGCAACAAGGTGTGCAAATATCCTCTTCACGGTTTGTTTTAATGCAATTGTGGCTACTGGCTGGGCCTTTAATTATGTACACCCAAAATAGTAATTGAATCGCAACATTATACATTAATTAAATGTCACTGTTGCAAGATGACGAACGTTTTATAGAAAGTAGATAGTTCATGGAACGCACGCAAAACAAACGGTAGCCATATTTGAATTATACTTCAATACCATTTTACTTTCAGGTACGAACGCAGTTTTCTTTTTACCAACATATATATGTCCCTAGTTCCATTTCATTTTCCCTGCATATGGCTACCGATCTATTTTCTATAAAAGGGTTGTATCATCTTCCAACTGTGGCAGTTTAATTTATATATAATGTTGCGGTTACATTAGAATTTTGGGTCTACATAATTAATTGACACATTGCATCTCACAGTGAACATACATTTTATTTAACAACATATATAAACTTCTCTCATAAAAGAGCATCACACACATTACATCACCGTTCGACTTGAAGATGAAACCAGTTCCGTTCCGAAAGGCCTCGCCACAATCGGATAATTTATATATAAATAAATCACAGCCATATTCAATCCACTAATGGATGAGGCCTCTCCCCGAAGGGAGGAGTTGGTCTACTGCTCCCACGCTGACCAGACGGGTTGGGAGAGGAGAGCCCAAGCTCTCACTGTGATCGCCACTGCCTTTTATTTACAGCAGCTTCCCAACTGTCCTCACGATGCTGGGTCAACACCGCAATTTTTGAGCCCCCACCGGGAATCGAACTCGGGACCGCTCGCATTGAAGTCGAGCGCACTGCCGACTAGGCCACGCAGGAGCTAAATTTATATATATATATATATATATATATATATATATTAGGGTGGTATAAAAAACAAAACTAACAGTGGTCTGGCGTCGACAAGGCTTATTTTATCCATGTCTACTAATAACTAACAAAATTTCAGTACAATTAAGTCATATTTACAAGTCGCTCCATTTTCCCTATTTTAGCTGTCAACACTTTTAGGAAAAAAATGTCACTACTTGTAGTCTCAATTTACAAAAACGCTTTCTTCAATGGAGTGGGAGAATTCATATATAAACCGTTACGAGGATATTTCCACACCTTGTTGTTAAGGTGAGTTTTCATTATAATATTAGTTTAATGTAATTCAGTATCACATTAAAGTTCACTTTAATAGCTAGAGGTCTCTACCATATTAAACCTTGCGGTTAACCACGAAGTTGTGATAAAACGGTTGTCATGACTTCAGTCTTGATTGGTTACTGTATCGTCTGCACTTTTATATCCTCTTCGTTTTAACCAATGAGTCGCCGTGGCTAAGACGGTAGCGCGTCTCACAACGAATCGGGAGGCCCGGGTTTAAATCCCGGCTAGGACACTGGAGACTTTTCTCACAGTGCTCCCATGCCTGGCGCTCTCAGGTACATTCAGCCTCCTATCAAATTGAGTACCAAAGTGTCCTTGGTATTCCTGGGCACCTTGGGAAGGTAAAGGCGGTCGAGCGTGGGACTGACCACCCCACCTCATTTCGTACCGTAGGTCAGGAAAATGTGGAGCGCTACCTCCACATCTCCCATGCGCCGTTCACGGCGCGTGCCTATCGCTTTACCTTTTTACCTTCGTTTAAACCAACTGTTATAGGTTTTCACATGGAGTTTAAGGTGACTCAGTGGTAGAGCGCTCATCTCTTTTGTTTGGGTTCCTCAGTTCGATCCCGGCTCGTGCCATGTGGACTTTGTGGTGGACAAATACCGTGTGCATGGCTTTTTCTCGGGATGCTCCCACTTTCTTCATTATTAATTGTGTCCTCCGTACGCTTGGTATCTCTTTATTTACATTAAACTAAATGAACTTCAACTGCACATGAAGAAACCCTCTCAGGAAAACTTTAACAATGCAAAACTCTCTTGTTCCTCACGGTTCAAACTAAATTTCTTAATGCTCACCTACAATCGGTGTAATTATCAATGCATTTCATACAATAATTATGTCTCTCGCGACTCAATCGTTGTTTTGTTAAGACAAAAAGAAATAATAAATAATTGGTTCTCGAAGCTTACACGTCTCCATAAATCTAACACCGTTTACAAATTGCTATTTTAATTTCATATATATATGTACCCTATTCACATCATAGAGTACATTGTTATAAAAACAATTATCTACCCTCACAGATTCATGGTTCAACTGCAATGACTAAAGACGGTAAGTCAGTATTCATCAAGAATAAATAAATAAATAATAATAATAAAAAAAAAAAAAAAAAAAAAAAAAAAAACTATTAGTCATGCACAGAAATTTACTTCACCCTACAAAACGGAATCTCTAGCCGTTCAAAGATTTATCTAGAACTGAAGGAGGATGATGTGAAACAAAAGTTGGTACCTCGGTTTTTAAGAAAATATAATGAGTACAATACGACGTCTACTTTGCCCGTAGGAGGTCTACCTCCTAGCGAAAGGGTTCTGTGAAAGTGTCAATAGGATCCCCCCCCCCCACACTTCCCCCACAGCAATTCCTTTTGTAATAAAGGTTCTATGATGATGAAACATGTGTGTTTTAAATTATATTTTTTAACACACAACATGACAGTACGAGAAACAGAAGACTCAAATGAACGGTGCCAACAATTTCTATATGCACACAAGCAACGTAGATTGCGTATATAACCATTCAACATTATTTCAACCTTCCTTGCCGTCTGCTATTGCTACCCAACCAGTTAAAGTAACATCAAACAATCAACATTTCTATCTCGTTTGTTTCAACCAACATATTGGGCTACAAGACGCCAACAACATAGTAATCTTTACATAACAAAGTCTCCAAATACATTGTTACAATAGACTTTTCTTATATAACAAACAACGTGTATTTCGTACCATTAACCACACAGGCATTTTTCAATACTATAATCGCACAAGTTGTTACAGTTTAATTAATATTTATTAACCTTAAGAGAACATCATACCAGCATCTATTACTTTTTTCTAAGTGTTAAAATTTTAGACTCCAACAGTTACATTATACAGTAATCTCTCTACGGAGGGCCGGGGGAACCTGGTAACTCAGTTATTTTCTTCTTACACATGAAACTGAACAATATAGCTTATTGTATTGCATGTGCGAATGCCACAACAACAGAAGCATTTAGATATTCACACAAATTACTGTAACATTCACCTTAAAACAATGTAGGAGGTCCCCCAAAATTTAAATTAACATCAACGGTTATACATTTCGCATTAAACACCTTTTACTCATTACATATTCTCCCCCACCATCCAAAAAAAAAAAAAAAATTACATATATTCGCGGCCTGAAGAAGCGGATAGCTTCGAAATGCACAGCCGCTAATTGTCGATAATTAATTTTTTTTCGGACTTCCCACACAGTTAAGGCGAGTGTTATAGTAATTTCTGTAAATATGTCATCAAGGTATAAATATTTCAGTTTTGTTTTTATTGTTTGCCTTGTAAAAATCCATGAGTCCATGGGGCATTCTGAAATTGAGGAGGACATTTCTGTCCCTAGATTCATTTGGCCATAACAGGAATTTGTTCAACACACAACATTTTATATTTATTTAAATGACTAAAAAAAATACTCTAAATGTCACCTCCATGGAATGTCTCTAACTATGGTTTTGAACGAGTTAAAGGTTTGGAATAATTATTAAAATTGTATTTTTTCTGTCTCTTTTCAAAAAAATAAATTTAAAATGTCTAAGTTTTGTAGGAAAAATGAATGAAATAAAACTCGTAACTTCTCACTCACTCCATGGAGGTGAGACGAGAACGCCGAAACAGAAAATTATAGTGATGTGGTATTTTGTTACTGCATTCATTTTTTCTACAAATTTAGACATTTTAAATTTATTTTTTTTGAAAAGAGAGAATGAGAACATTAAATTACAGTCAATATAGTTGAGATTTTTCAGTTTTGAGACTTGAATTTCCCCTTAAGTTCAGAATAACCCTCTCCCCTTCTACGAGTGACTGGCCTCCATTACTTCTGTGATAAGACCGAGCGGCCGTAGCTTAGTGGTAGAACGTTGGCGTAGCATTCGGGAGGTCGTGGGTACGACCACTCTGACTGAGTTTTTCTCCAGGGTTTCTCCTGTCACACCAGACAAATAATGGGATGGCACTTTCAACATAGGCCCTGATCGACACCTTCCCGAATCCTTTCCCCTCTTCTATTCCGACCTAAGTCTTAGATGCCTAAAGACCATAAATAAAATTACAAATTCTGTGATAAGAACAATGACATGAGATTTAACGTTTATAATTATTCAGGATTCATTTTTGACGTAACAGATATAAAGAAAAGCATAAGGAAAATGAGAGAGACGGTGACTAATTTTATTATAATAAGATACTGTTTTGTTGCACTGGTGGATCCTAGTTAGTGGGTACCATCCAGGCATTTAACTGGTATGACTGAGGAAAACCTCTGAAAAAAATAAAAAAATAAACTCAGTCAGTATGTGGCCACTGGGATCGTTTTCAGGACCTTCCGATGCTCTACCACCTGAGCTATGTCTGTTCACACTAGTTTTAGAAGTCGACAAAAGAAGACGCGAATGGTTTTTTTTTTGCCTCTCAAGGTCACACGAATATACGCATTACAGGACTTAATCAAAGTTATCATAATCCCGATTTACACTTTTCAACTCCAACAATAGGCGAAATAACGAAAACCATTTCACATGAAACAAGACAGAAAATACAAATTACAGCATACTGCGATAAATGAGATAGAAATTAAGAAAACTAATATAAGGGACACAAAGAGGTCAAACCTTATAAGAAATTGTTCCCTATTCCCCCTTAACATTAATGATAGAACTTACATGTGCTTGAATGATGCGCCTCTCTCATGGGAAATATTTTTCTATGGAGCAGAAACGCAGGCTCTGCGAGAAAGTGGAGAGAGACAACTGGAAGCCACTGAAATGCGGACATGGAGAAGAAACGAAAAAAAAAACTCCTGGATACAGAAGATATGAAATGCAAAAGTGTGGGAGACTAACAATCATGGAGACAGTAAAGAGAAAGAGGTTAGGACATTAGCTGCTCAGAGATTGTATGCTGAGGGATACAATTGAAGGGAAGAGAGGAAGAAGACCAATCCAACTCCTTGACAATATTAAGGACGCTACTAGACTGTCGAGCTTACTGATCAGCTTGCTCGACGAGCCTGTTGTCGAGGAAGCTCGAGTATACTTTGAGCTATTACACTATCGAGCTTGCTCGTCAAGGAAGCTCATGAGCAAACTCGACAGTGTAATGGCGCCCTAAGGAAGATAAATTGTATGTTGAGATGAAATTGAAAACGTAAGATCGGGATGAATGGAGAGAACTAACCTTTGACTGAAGAACCTGCCGCTTTCGGCAAACGACTGATGTTGAAGATGATCTTTCGAAAGGAAACGAGCCTTCTATAAAAGCTACAATAAACAAAAGTGTGTAGTTTTATCCCCGAAACACGATTTCTTTGGAGAAAACATCTCATCAGAACAAAACAAAAGAATCATTCCAACATGACTTTTTTTTTCCTTCGCGCTACGAGTGGAAGCAATACATTTGTACATTAATGATTTCTGTCCTGCCAGAGGTATGCAAAGTTCTCAAAATTGGAGGAAAATATGGAGCAACTTTTAGGACGTTCCATGATTCCAGAAAAGCGTTGTATGTTCTATCATTAAACTAAAGCTAATTCAGTCAGTCTCAAGAACACAGGGTTCTCCGCTTACTACGAAAGAAAAAACCGCACTACGACACTGTTGAGTTCGATAATACTAGTAAGTTAAATTATTTTAAAACAATTGTCAGAATAGAGTATTTACGATAGAAAACAGTCAACTTTTTAAAGCTACTAAAGTTTACGCCATTAAATAAACAGACAAATGGGTTACGTATAAAGTAGATATAATTATCGTGTTATAGTTCTCGGAGATTCAAGCCTTTACTATTTGAACAAGATTTCTACTAAAAAATATATATATAGCATAAACTTCGGGCCTTAGTAATCACTAAACGTAAGGTAGAATATTTTTATTATTGACCACAGAACGAATCTTTAAAACTTTGTGCTACCACCAAGCACGTACACAGAAGTTGGTTTCGACGGGTCCAGCGTCTTCGAAAGGAGTCCTAGAACTGTCTGGGTGTGAAATTGACGTACAATCCGTATAATTTTGCCAAAAATGATACTAATTGCACAAAAAATACTGATTTTTTTTGGGGGGGGGGGGGGGGGAAGCAGCCTCCAGGACCTCCCTCTGCGTACATCCCTGGCTCCCACATTGTATTATAATGGAATATTTTGACCGTTTATTCTTAGATTGGTACGCTTGTCACTCTACAACTTCCGGTTTGCTGTACGCTATGATTTACTCTGTAGGTGTCAGGTTTATCAAATATACGAGGGACGAGAAATAATTTGTGATACGAGTATTGGTTCGCTTCCATTTTTGTATGTGAATTATAGAGCCGCTTAATCAACCGATATTTAAATACAACGCGATTCGCTGACGGAGAAAACTACACCTGATAAGCAAACAGAACTGATACGATGATCGTTTTGAAAGCATAACACATTCTGTACCTGGTTTAGAGCCCTGCATTTGTGCCCGATTCTACAACCATACTTTCCGGCTCGACCCGAACAAAACGGAAAATCGAGCAGCCCTGACCTGATGCGGCAGAAAAGTTGGTTAACGAACCCCTCAATTACCCACTTTTCCGGTCGGCCCGGTCCGATTTTTGATCGGTCTCAGATCGAGCCGAAAAGTGTGTGGATGTAGGGTAGAATCGAGATCGGGCGGGAATGCAGGGTTCTGACCTGGTTTTCGATGAGACTTAGAAGTAATAATAATAATTAAAAATCTATTTAGAATAAATAAAAGATGCTTCATTGTATATGTATAAAAATACGTTTCCCTCATAAATAATACACTGAACAAATTTTGATTGATTTTGTCACGTATACTGAACTCGTAAATACCTAGAAATCTTGAATACATATAAGTAAAAATTAAAACTTAATTTAAAAAGCCTTTAAAAATTTGCTAAGGAAAAAATAATACAAATCGTTATCGAACTAACGCTTTCGTAAACTAATTTTCTATTTTATTTTAACTGTTCATTGCGCGAACATTTTGGTACTTCTAATAAATGGTCATGGCAATAGCTTCTAAATAAAGCACAGTGGCGTAGATACAGGGTGTTCCAAAAAGTAGCTATCCACTTGGGACCGTCAGACATAGTGGCTTTTGAAACACCCTGTATAGTTTTCCGCTCAGAGGTTTTCAGATCCCTACGAAATGAATAAATGGAGGGTGTCACCCCAAAAGAAGCTAAGTACTACCACCGGAATGCTGACAGCTACAGATATTTCACGCAATACATTCTTCGTTGTTTCTTTGTCTTGTTCACATATATATTAACACGTAAGTTATTTTTTTATTGATATTGCATTTTTCATATCCATAAAACAAATATGAAATATAACCATGAAACAGCAAAAATAAAATACTGAACAAAAAAACCGTAATCACTCTCTCGAATGACAATAATAATGATTACTTACTGTCTATCCTGGCCACTCACAGCACAATGTATGTGGATTCACGCAGTCGTTCGAGATTAAATGTAAACAATTTTCTGCTATTCACGCGCATTCGAGGCTATGTGCGGTAAGCAATTCACGACAGAACACTTATGACGTCATAATAATTCACCATGAAATGTACACCCAGTCCCCGTGGACCAGGGAAGGTAAGGTCGCGGACTGAACCGGCAATGGGTAGGCACTTGAGATCGAACCCCACGCCCAACCATCCTGACAGAGGTTTAGCAGGGTTTTCCTCAGTTTCATCAGGCGAATGATGGGATACCTTAAATAAGGCCCTGGCCGCTACATTCTCCATCCCTACCTTAGTCCGGTCTGAGCCAAAGATGCCTAGAAGCCATAAATGAATTCGACCACAAAATATATGATTCGGGTATTCGAAGTGTTCCTCATTTCTTCTGTCCAGTGTTCTCTTTAATGTTATTAGTGTTCATGTCAATATTTTAATGACTACGGACATGGTAACTGAGCCAGTCAGTAAGAGAGCATTGGTTCACCAAAGGAACCAGACCCAGATACATACTACGCGCCATAAACCGGGATCCACCCATTTATTTTTCAAACAACGCGCCGCCACTGTTTGCTGTGTCCACCGGTATAGACAACAGCAGCAGATAAATGAAAAATAATAAATATTTTAATTACTTCTCCGGTAACAAGACGGCGTGGTTATAACAGAATACTATCAATACAGCAACAAATTGATGGTTAAAAAGTTGTCATGGTGATGAACAGATTCTCACAGGAACATCCACCAGATCTCCACACAGGCCGAACGGTCGCGCGTTTTCACAACATAGATCCCGTGAGTAGCAAGGATTGACTACATTATTAGTGTCCGCGTAGAGGACTGCACTTCGATACCGAGAACATGCATCTCAAGACACTCTCGGTTCATCTACGCCACTGCCTGACATTCATTTGACTTCGTATCCCCAACCAAGTAACTCCCTCGACCTTTCACGCCCTTTACAAGTTGAGTTTCACATTAAAAAGATTCTTTCATTTGAACGAGGAATCAAACTAAGACTTACTGAATGGAGATTTGGGCATAAACTAAAATTATAAACCGTGTTAAAATGATATCGGAAAGAAGCTTAAACGAAAAGATTTCTCTAAATAATTGCCTTGAACAAATTAACCGATAAGATACGTACATCACTTCGACTTCCCAATACACTCTACAGTAAATACGCCTTCATTCAGTAGCACTACAATTGAACAGAATAATTTTGAACTATAATTTACCCGTAGTAACGATATTTAGCCAAGATGATGTAGCGAAAAATAAGAAATTACCACTACTAGCGACTTATTTCGTACCCTACCACCAAATCAAATCAATCATATTCGTTTCTAGACGCTACTCAATATTTCTACCAACCCACATCACAATATTTCTGATTTTGATACATATTATAAAGAGGCACCAAAAACACAAGACATAATTTATGTATTACGACAGAACCAGCATCTGGTAACATGGTTTCTTCTTTCTACAAGTATTAGGGAGACAAAATACATGCAACAACTTGCTCACTCAGCAAGGATTCAGAAATACAATATTCTTTTTGACAACTGAGTATAGAAATACTGATATACATAAAATAATACACCATCAGATAATTTTTCTCTCTTAAGCAATGGGATAAATACACATAAATAGAACAAAAAAATAATACAAATTATTAATTACTAATAACGTGAAAATAATTACATAAATTCGGAAGAATAAAAAAATCTGATTTTTTTTTTTCATATTGAGGAACTTTATACGAAATTTGCCATAAAATAAAACACGTATATATATATATTTACTTTCTTTAAATTCTTGTACCTAACCGAAAATAAAAATAAACTATAAATAGAAATCTAACTGGTAGCTAGCACCCTCCACAACTGAAATACATTAACCACATTGTCAAGTGTATAAAACACTACTCTATTATTTTTTCTTTTTTTCATAATAATTTTTGGCCTTTTGAAGATAAAACATTTTTATACAGCAAACATACTATGAAATGCCAACACGAATATATTTCGTTTTTCTTTTTTTTTTTCAACTTTTTTTAATATATATATTTTTTTGAGTGAAAAAAATTGCACAGCTCAGCATAAATGCAGGACTTCAATATAAAATTTAAAATACAGTTTATTTTAAAATAATGCTCGAAACAGCCTTCAGAAGTATCACGTTTCACTTTTCATTATTCTATTATTATATTTTTTTAAATCTTCTTTTATTCTAAAAAGTATGAAAGGTATTTCCTCTCCCACGAAGGGCCAGAAACACTTTTTCTTTTGTAATAATATTTCCTATCTATTGACGATTTATTTCTCTTTGGAATTTCTGTCACTTACCGATGTATATACAGTGTAATAAAAATATCACTAATCTAGCTCACTCTGGCAAGCGGTTTGTCATGCCTGGGATGACAAGATCGTCCATGTTTGGAAGAACAAAGATTTTCTGCAAAAAAAAAAAAAAAAAAAAAAAAAAAAATCAATAATTACCATCTTTCTCTATTTATATAAGAATTACCAAAACTATATACGAGGTAACGTCAAAATATAACGCTTTATTTCGAAATTGTATATTGTCGTAGCGAAAGTCAATACCACGTATGTGCATTTTTTCTTTTTTTTTACGATTGCGAACTTAGCATCGCGTTTATAAGCAACGAATTCCAAATGTAGTAGGCTCGCCCCCAGCACCTTCTGAAAAACTCTGAGCATCAGTGTTGCAAACTATCTTTAGTTAATAGATATTATTAGTAGTAGTAGTCCTAATAAGTACTATGCCATTAACATTATTATTATTATTATTAGTGGAGACAATGATATTTATTATTAATATTATTATTATTATTATTATGAGTAGCAGCAGTAGTACTAGTGAAAGTAATAGTACAAATAACCAACTATCACAAGCTACTTTGTATAATGAAAAATTCATACTTGCAACGCAAACAATTTCGCCTATTTTCTTATGCAGAAATCATTTAGTTTGGAAAACCTAACTGTGGGGAGAAAGTTTAACATCGAATATATTCGAATTTCACATCAGAGGTATCTAATTACCACAAGCTACTTATTATTATTACTATAATAATAATAATAATAATAATATCAATGTCATAGTATTCATTAGTACGACTAGTACTATTACTACTACTAATAATAATAATAAAAATGACATAACTATTAACTAAAGATAGTTTGCAACACTGATGCCCAGAGTTCTTAAAAGGTGCCGGGGACGAGCCTACTACATTCGGAATTCGTTGTATTCACTTTCCCTACGACGATATGTTGATTCCAGGAGCCCATACAAACAAACAAAGAACCAAAGAAAGAAACAAATAAGCAATAAAGGAAGAATGAAACAAAGAAAGAAACTAACTATCTGTTTATCTACCAACCCGTCTGGTCAGCGTGGGAGCAGTAGACCAACTCCTCCCTTCTGGGAGAGGCCTCACTCATCCACCAGTGGACTGAATATGGCTGTAATTTATCATATATATATATATATAGGGAAGGGCATAATTAGCTGACGGTTTTAAAAGTCTGGAACCAAACGAACACTTTGGGCTAGATAATTTTCTTTAGATGGATTCAATTCTATATTTCTTGGAGATTAATTCAAAGAAAAATGTATTTAATTACAAACTGATACACGTAAGTGATACTAATAAAATATATCTTTCAAGTGGTAACCTGGTGACGCTACACAACATTGGAGTCTTTTCCTTAAATTTATCATCACAGATAACAAGACGTTCTGTCCAATACTCTCAATTTCTGTGTCCATGCACTGCTTCCAGTCCTCTATGGTTGCTGGTTTTGTCCGGTAAACGGTTTCTTTCAAATGTAAATAAAATAAAAAAAAAAGTCTGGGGGCTAAGGTTTCGAGATGATGGAGACCAATTCAGAGAGCCAAACTGGGCACAGGTGATGAGCTGACAAACTCAAAAAGAGTTGTTCTGATCTCGCACTGTCTTCGTAAAATCGTACGTCGTTCAGGTTAACGATTTAGGGGCAAAGAATTCCACGATCACGGTAGTGTGGACTTCTGCATTGTTATCTTGCGATCTGCCATTGTTATCTTGAAAGAACTACGGCTTAATTTTAGGACCACACTTTTGGACTACGTGATGGAGACAGCAAGCCAAACAGGCACTTTTGGGTGGTTGTAACTGCCTGTGTTTTGAAAAAATAGCTCTACTGCAGCACTCTCAAACTAATAAAAGCTCCATAGCTAACTAAACTCAAGGATGGTACCCGTGACGTCAATCAAGGGCTGTCAATGTTACCAACTCTCATTGTCAGAATTATCGTATTGAAAACCATCAGCTAATTACGCCCATCCCTGTATATAAAACTGTTTGTATGTATGTAACAACTCAATACAAATGTACATGCGTGCATCGATTTCAACCGAATTGTGCATACGTGTTCCTTGGGCCCAGGCACAGAACATCGAACATCGAAGTATTTTAGGTCACCGGAAGTGACTGTGCCGTGAACTAATTACTAAAAACAGTAATTTCATTGTGTACAACAATGCTATGAACACATTGCTTTCATGTTTAATCTAAAACAACAATGTAATTCACAAATAAATATTTTAAAGGTTTTATTCAAATTTTGATTGTTATGTATAATACTTAAGGTATGGATAATTAATACTACTACTAATAATAATAGTATTTAGTAGCAGTAGTATTACAACTATTAGTGTTGCCAACGTACTTGAATCACCACGCACCAACGGGCGGGAAAATCAGCTAGTCTTTTATATATAACCGGAAATGTATGCGACACAAAATTGTCTTATATGAACACTCCAAGGTTTCTTTGTACAAAATATAACAGTTTTTTTGTCACACATATTTCGGGTTATATATAAAAGATTAACTCAAACGTTTTTCTTTTTATTCGTGAATGCCATTTGTATCCCTTGGGGAGTTGTAACGCTGTAACTCCGTGCACATACAGACGTGTATCTAATCTGTTTTTGACATGGTTAATAGCGTATTTTACCCTCACAGCCCTTTCCAAGTTTCCATTAGTCAAACAACAAGTACCATAAACTGCCTGCATGTGTCGGTGAATTTCAGTTACAGCAATGCCTTCCCAACTGTAACGGTTCCTGGGTATCTCGATATGAGATTCTTTATATAGAAATGTCAATTATGATGAGCTTACGTTCTTTTGAAGGTACAAGGAAAGATTCGCCATTAATCACACCTGCAGGCTACACGTGTGCTCCAGTTCCTCCACTCGACGGATGCGTCCAGTAGGTGACTGAATTTTTTACGACCTTTAAGCACCTAAGGCTTAGGTGGGATAGGAGAGGGGAAAGGATTCGCGAAGGTGTCGGCCACAGCATTAGTTGAAGGTGCCATACCGACATTTGTCTGGTGTGACTGAGGAAAAACCAGTCAGAATGGTCGATCGCTTGGATCGACCCCACGATACTCCGAATGCTATACCAACGCTCTACCACTGAGCTAGGGCGGCTTGGTTCCAGCAGGAGGTTCATAGAAATGAAACGACTGTTTGGGGGAACGGACCTATATATTTACTTTGGTCGAAGAGTCTAAAAGCCATCCTGCATCTACTCTTTAGAGTAGCACCTTATATTATTTTTACACTGAGAAATTGAGGGACGTTTTCACAAAACTCGATATCTACAAAAGCAGTTTTCTTCAGAAGAGATGTTTCTACAAACGACGAAACATTTCCTTTAAAAATATACGTATTGGAGTCTCACAATGGATTTAGGTGAACCAAAAACATTAGAATAAATGTTACACCTGAAAAAAAAATGCAGTTACCAAGTTTTGTGAAAACGCCCCTTAATTACTTCTAGTTGACAAACGCCATACCATTATAAGAAACATAAGAGTACAATAATTACTAACGCGAAACATGAAATAATACTTCTGAACATAATTAAATGTCGCAAGTTAATATATTATAATTTGCTCTTCACTTAATTTAAACCGAAAATTGTATTCCAGAATTATTAAAATATATTTTAGAGCTGAGAACCACATAAAAGTAGTGCTGCCATCTGTTGACCTCAAAATCAAAACTTAATTATTAGTGTATTATAGTTTGATCATGTTAAAGTCATTCCTTTATAATACTGTTCATGATTTCACATCATTATTTTTATTTATTGTTTATCCGTAGATAAGCATTATCCGTTAATAAGCACTGTTCATCATAGTTAATATTATGTTTGCAGCGCGGAAGATCTGCCATCTATTGATAAAATTATACAACCGAAGGCATTACTTATCAACCTCAAATGAATACTTCCAGCCGCTAAGACAATGGTTCTTACCTGAAATTCAAGACATAATTTCCTCTCTATCCACTCCGTTACCTGAGTGATAGTAACTCGTCGTTCTCCAAGCTTTGGCTTTGCAGATAACCACAACTGGGGATTGGTTCGAAATCCATACCTGCAGAGAAAGAATAGGATTAGGGGGAAAGGAACACTTGCCAATTATGAAACACAGAAGAAACATTTAATACTGTAATAATGTGAAACCTTTGGGTTAGCATCAGAAGAAGTAAATGTCTGAAACATTCAATAGTTCACTTTTAGTATAGCTCACGTGTTACCAAAACACAAAATGGCGATTTAAAGTCTCTTTTTCTACCACAGGAAATTTCAGTGACCATAAAACAATTCCTATTGAATTCCAACGCAATATTTTATGGTATCGTGGAAATTACGGGGTTTTGTGACAGGAGGTTGCCAGCGATTCTGAGTCCTATCTCCTGCCTTTCAAACCATCTAAGACATTTTGTTAATGCCACTAACAAGGGACATGTAACGAATTCCAGCCTAATTTCAAAGTACTGAGTACAGGGTTGATGGTCTTTTTTCTTTTCTAGGAGGTCGAGGGTCGCCCTGAGCGAGGTTGGTCTTCAAGTGACCTTGAACCGAAAAAAAAAACACTTGTAAAGTTTTGTTTCTTTCCAGAGCAGCTTCCTTGTAAGCCGTTTCAAGCATTACAGCTGTTTCCTCAAACAAAAAACAGAATTTCATAGCCTCACGCGTTGCTTCCACTTTTCAGTCATTACAAATATTGCCGAACAAGCGAGAGACGCTTAACAAAAATATTTATTACGTGTCACCAGTACTTCACCCAATAACGCTGGTCGGTAGACTGATGCAGAAGGGTCTCTGCAAGAGGCATCTAGCGGCGGAAGCACGCACTACAACGGATCCGGCCACCAGAGAACGATTCCGGTTTCTTCCCCCCCCCCCCCGTATATTAAAAATCCCCAGAGGTAACTATTTCAGGGATATTTCTAAAACTACGCCAGTTTGTAGAGGGACATGGTAATTCTTCAGAAAATAATAATTGTGGTGGTACGGGAAATGGCACGCGACGATACACGAAATTTCTTTTTACGGTCAAAAATTTGCATTTCAACCTCCAATCTCTCCTTAAACCATACACCCCCACTCACTCCACAATATTCGTATAATCTTCTTCTGTGATCTATTACGATTACAATAAGGTTTTATTGCTCTGTGACAATTAGGTTCAGGGGTGTCTTCATTTCAACAACATTCTACAAAAGCTTCAAAAAACCTCGCACGGAAGTGTTAAATAATTAGGCCGCTACCGGTTAAACCCTTAACTTTCTAGAGGAAAAAAAAAACTTCGGTAAACTTTTATTTTGTATGGTCCATTTTAGCAACTCCTAACTTCGGCCCGTCACGATTAAATGAGTGCAATGCTTGTTAAAATCCACAAACATCCATATTCCTGGCGGAATTCGAACCCGCGACGTTAGAGACGCTCTAACGCCTTAGACCGCACGACTACCACCGTCGGCAACTTTCTAAAGGAGATATCCTCAACTGTAAGGTCATCACCCTGAGATAGAGTCACACACTGATTTCCATTAAAAAAAAAAAAAATAGTTTTCGAATTCGTGCATGTTTCTTGCGAACTCAACTAGTACTTCTGAGCTTTCGGATTCCGGTCACATCTATTTTCAAAGGGAGATTCCCCCACCCCAGAAACTGTTCCTTCCTTAATTGCTTGTAATTTTTTGTGCTTTCCTTGTCACTCTCTGACTTTCCCTCAATTACTTGGCCACACTTACCAAAACTTTCCTATATCTGCAGACGTCTTAATTGACTGCTCCTTCACAGGAACGTATCACACAAGATTTTGAAACCAAGTGACTGAAGGAGGGGAAGAAGGGATATGGATAATTTACAAGGTAAGCTAGGGTAAATACCAGTTATTGGCACCTTAAGACCACAGTCGTTTTGAAACACGAGTGTAGATCTATTCCGGCTTTAATTTACTGTTTATGGCTAACAGTAAACTCTTACATCTTTCCCGAAATTATTTTTACAGTGAAACAATTAGAATGTTGAACATGCATTTTATTATTAATTATTTTTCTTCAAAAACAGCAAATTGACCAATAGTTGGCACCCCTCATGCCCAGTTTTTGGCCCCTTACGTTCACTACATTTTTCAGACCCGTAGTTGTCACCCCTGCCAAATATTTGTTCCTGTGAAGTTACGTACTACGAGAAAATACTAGCGATCGTATTTTTGTCTTAATGGTTAGAATAGCTATGTACAAATCTGTTTTTTTAGGTAGATTTCGAAGAAAAATCTACCTACTGAGATCGGTACCATGTCATATATATATATATATAATTACACGCTAGCGGCCATAATTTTGAAGATATTTGAACCAAATTTTATTATGTTATTTCTAGGCTAAATAGCTCGGCTAAGTTCGTTAATGAGCAAAATCGGCCCAAGGTGGTTGAAATTTTGAAAAAGAAAAAAATATATATATATATATCAGCCCCTATGGAGTTTATGAGGAAACTTTGTGTGCATAAATTATAGTACTCCCTAAGAAGTTGACGGTGACACCAATGATTCAGGTGTTGTGGGGGTACGAGTGAGGCTGGGGGTGGAAATTCGAAATTTTTAAAACCATGTCTTGTGGTGTAACGTTGAAAAGCTCTTTATGATTACTCTATAAATCGAGAACTAGTTTCTCGATAGCGCTCATATTTCGTTAGGGGTTTGTAAGGTGGCGGGTTTCATTGGCCCTGTTAATTTCAATTGGAATATCACTGCATTCAGTTCTAATAAAAAAAGGTTTGTACGGTAATTAGTTAACCTATTAGGGTAATTAGTTACCGTATTTATAATTTTATAATGAAAATAAAGTGTTTTTATTCTGCACTTACCCCAATAAATTCAATCAAAAACACTTCGACTTCGACACCTGTAGACCTGTCGAAAGGAATTTTTTAAATCGTTATTTGACCTCATGCCAATTAAATGGGCACTGTGGAAAAATGACATACCCTCTCTCAGCAATAACTGGCACGAATAATTTACATAATGATACACCCTAGGAGGTTCATAAACATCCTTGTAGTTGTTGACGAAAGAAAACGCTACAATAATTACATTATAACGATAAACGAAAATATAGTACTTAGCTTATCTGCTTAGATTTGATAGGTTAAATTTGTAACTTAAGGAAGTTTTTCTTGAAATTATCGCCTTAAGGTTAATTTAAAGCAACAATCTCCAAAAGATGGCAGCACTGTCTCCATATAGGTTTAATGTATTTTTATCACTGGACGAAATTTCAATGCTGCTCCTTTCAGGAAAGAAAGTTCATAACCAATTCAACAGTTTGATCAATGCCAATTTTTATTTTCGTTTTTCTTCATTGTTGAAATCGCTTGATTGTTGTTGGGAATATAAAAACCTATAACAATGAAGCTCTTTCAACAATGAACAGAAAAGAACATAAAAAATCTGCATGGATCGATCTCTTGAATTGGTTATAAACTTTCTTCTCGGAAAATCTGAACTCTCTAGGATTGAATTTGTAGGAGCAACATTGAAATTTCGTGCAACGATAAACATTAGACATATACGGAGGTAGTGCTGCCATCTTTTGTTGGAGATGGTTGCTTTACATAAACCTTAGCCACAACCAATAACATAAGAGTGTGCGGAAATCATTAAAGAAACAATAAGCAAAGTGTCGGGAATAATATCACTTTTGCCAAATTATTATTTTTTTTAAAAAATCGTGGGAGTGCCAAATTCAGGGAAGTTTACCCTATATTCTAACAGGTGAAGTAACTTTCGGCTTAAAAGAAAAAAGATTCAATAATATTATTTTCTTTTGTTCCTCTATACGTTTATTTGTTCCTCGTTTTGTTTTCCTCGCAAAATAGTACTTTGAGTGTTTGAAACCGACGCAAATTACAAAAGAACCTACGGCATCTTCCAATATAACTGGTGGTAAGAATATTCAAAATGTCCCACGTATTTTCTTGCTATAGGTCACTTTGTTTTCTTCCATAATCAACAAAAGACCTAAATTGTAGCACTTTAGAACTTACCATATCCTATCTGACGGTTGAGGAGGTATGTTCAATACTAGAGTTCCTACAATCGCTTTCATTTCAACGCTCAGAAGTAATCTTGTATTTGACACCTCTTCCATCGCTCGTTTGATGTACCTATATTCAGTAGCCTGTTGCGGAGATAACAAATATCAATTAAGAGTACAATCAGAAATTAGACATAAATAATGTTGCGTGTCATTAACAATCTAATAGGATATATATATATATATATATATATATATATAAATAAATAAATCACAGCCATATTCAATCCACTAGTGGATGAGGCCTCTCCCCGAAGGGAGGAGTTGGTCTACTGCTCCCACGCTGACCAGACGGGTTGGGAGAGGAGAGCCGAAGCTCTCACTGTGATCGCCACTGTCTTTTATTCACAGCAGCTCCCCAATTGTCCTCACGATGCTGGGTCAACACCGAAATTTTTGAGCCCCCACCGGGAATCGAACCCGGGACCGCTCGCATTGAAGTCGAGCGCGCTACCGACTAGGCTACGCAGGAGCTCATATATATATATATATATATATATATATATATATATATATACACACACACATACAGGGTGTGTTCTGAAAGTAGTAGGACTGATTTTTTTTTTAAAAAAAAACGTATTCATGATAATAGTACAAACGATTAGAATTGTTCGAAGTAGCATCCTTCTGCATCTACACACTGCTGCCAACGAGTTTTCCAGTTTTCGTATGCCTCCAGGAACCTCTGGACCGGAATGCTGTTTAGCTCCCTCGTCACGGCCTGTTGAACTGTATGTACCGAGCCGTGATGCTTCCCCTTGAGCGTCGATTTTAATCCCGGGAATAGAAAAAGGTCTGGCGGGGACAAGTCGGGGCTGTAGGGGGGATGAGGGAGCGTTGCGACATTGTGCTGGGCAAGATACTCCACTACCCCGAACGCTGTATGGCTCGGCGCGTTGTCATGGTGCAGCCGCCAATTGTTGGCGATGGCTGGACGGATCAGCAATCATTCTGATACTCAACCTACGATCACTGTTCAGTAAATTTTGCACTCGCGACACATTTTCGTTGGTCTTGCTGGTCGAAGGGCGTCCGGTGTGGTCGTCGTCTTCCACTCTTTCCCTACCTTCTCGGAACAGCTTGTGCCACTCAAACACACCCGATCTAGCCATGGCAGCATCACCGTAGGCCTCCTTAATTATGTCGTGCGTCTCTTTGCCCGTTTTACCAAGCTTTACACAAAATTGGATTGCGTATCGCTGCTCCAGTAAACGCTCCATGATTCTCCGTGACGAGGCGTTTCGACAGGGGTTCACAGTACAAGCGACCTGCTCTCTTCAACGGCCGAGAGCCGACTGCCGCTGTTTCCCAGCGTTCCCAATATCCCCCTCCACCGATCGTGCGCGCGCAGACCGCCTCTCGTCCGCCCATTCACTCACTAAAAAGCCAGTCCTACTACTTTCAGAACAAACCTTGTATATATATAACTTACACTATTTCAAGTCAACACTCAGTCTATACATATTTAAAACCAGCAGAAAAAAAACTGAGTTCGTGTGTCAAAGATTAGGTGCCAGTCGTTGAAGAGAAATTGGCGGTAAAAGTGCACTCAATGCCACGCACTACAGTGATATCACTGACACCTACACATCGTTAGTTGTATGAACAGCCATCCAGATGGTGACACCGACACATCATTAGAATTAACTAGACTCTGTCAGACTATATGCCCCCTGAATAACTTTACACACAGTATTAATGTGCCATTCAACGGCCTCTGGTGACTGAGTATAGCGTCGTGCAGCTATCAGTGTCATCTGACTGCCTGTCACCGCAGTGCGCAGCATTGAGTGTAAAATACCGCCACATATTCATAAGCAGCGTACCAAAAACAATACTATTCAAAACTTTTCTCGTCAATTTCTCTTGAACCAATGGCACCTAATCTTGTTGACATACAAACTCAGTTATTTATACAGATTTTAAATATATATATATATATCTTCTACCATAGATCTGAGTGTCCACTTACATTTGCAGCAGTAGGCACCGGCCATGTCAGCGTGAAGCCATACATGTGATCATCAGATCTGGGCGGGTAGTAAGCCACAAAATCAAATTCTGACCATTATAGAATGTTGCATTTATTTGGCCTTTAGGCATCTCAGGCTTGGGCCGAGATAGGGTAGAGAGGATGTTGGAAGGTAGTCGGCCAGGATCTAGTTAGCAGGTATTTGCCTCATATGACTGAAGAAAAACCCTGGAGAAACCTCAGTCGGAATGGGCTGTCGCTGGGATCCTTTGCGGGACTTTTCGATAGCTCTACCAACTGAGCGGTCGGACAGTTATAGGTTTGGTCAGATTTTAATGTTATTTTATGGACTACATATTTTGCTGCTTGAACTCTGGTATAGAAAGAGTTAAGATATATATATTTAGAAAATGGACAAAAGTAACACTTTTACAACTGTAAATACAACAATACAAATAACTGACACAGCTATGCACACAACTTCTAATATCGCTTACTTTTCTTATTTCAAAAATAAACTGGAGCCGCGGTGGCTCAACAATTAGAGCGCTCACCTCTTGCGCTTGGAGTCGTCGGTTCAAACCCTGCTCGTGCCATGTGGGCTTTGTAGTGGACAAACACCGTGTGCGTTGGTTTCTTCGGGGTTCTCCCGTTTCCTCCCATTTTCTTCATTCAACGAATCATTCAATCACCATCCACTCTGTCTGAGTCAAAGTTGCCTAAAGGTCTTTAAAAATTCAAATTCAAATTATTGAAACATCGCATATACATATATTTGTGGACTTGCAGATATATGCACAGTCGAACAACACACTTTTGTGAAAAATATTGTCCTGATAATGTAATTAAAACAGGATAATAATTGAAAAACAAATATACATTTTCACCAGGAAAAAAACTCGAAGTCCAAAAGAGACACTAGGTTATATAGTTCCCTCTTTTTATCCTGGAGAGTGATACGTTTGTAACGCAACGAGAATTATACTACTAATTCGTTAATAGATTTCACAAACGAGGAGTGGGACATCTCTCCATATTTGCGAAATATGCTCTAAAGACTGGGTCAAAACTTGTGTTCATATCTGCACAGAACTAATATTTAAAATTACAGAACATCACGAAACCAATAATTGGAATACGTACAACACATATCAGTGAACAACCAACGACAGTTTCTCTTGTGTATTAGCTTCACTAGAAATCACAAAGATAATATTAAATACATTTAATGCAATTATCAAAGTATAATCTCTTGGTATAGAATGGTCTAGAAGAGACCAGTATCTTGCGAATGAACATGAAAAATATAGTCTTCGTTTTGTTATTTCTTATATAGGCCATAGGCCGTGAGTTTGCTATACAGTTTTACAGTCATATAGATTAGTGATGGCCACATCTTTTTTTCGAAAAACTTTTTTTTTTTCAAAAATAAAAAAATTCTTGAAAAAAAAAATGATTTTTTGTCGAAAAACGAAAAAAAAAATACGAAAAACTACAAATTGTTCGAAATATAAAAAAATCGAAAGACGAAAAAGGAAAAAAAAACTTTTGATGAAAAAAAAAATCCACGAATAAAATATTTATTTTAATAATGTAACTCGCCGTACTTTGATAAAACTAATGTTTCTATGTAGTTATAGATATATAAAAAAATAGCTCTAGTTCTCTGTAGGCTGAAGATGAATGTCAGCAGTTTTTGCTTATTTAACAGTCAGTCGCAGTAGCAGCATTGAATATTAATTAATGTTACAGTTTTTTCTTATACACGTGCTGTTTTGAGAAATATGAAAGAAGGATTGAACTTAGGGAAAGTCCTGAACTATGTTCAATACGTACGTATATTGGTTACGGTGTAAGATAATTAAGGTATTCCCCGAAATCTGTTTGTCTCAATTAGGGATGGCCACAATTTTTCGAAAACGAAAAAGACGATGCGATTTTTTTTTTCGAAAAACGAAAAAAACTACTTTCGAAAATGGCCATCCCTAATATAGATACACGCCTTTCTGAAAGATACCTACCATCCGCGCGTCCGGTGATATATATACTAAGTGCCAAAAGTCATGGGATACCTACCTAACAACGTGTAGGACTTCTTCGAGCATGGCGAAGTACAGCAAATGGAAGTACGGAAGTCGCAGCAAGGACGCGACAAGTAGCTGGTGGTCCGCTGGAGGGACGTGCAGCCATGTCGTCTCGATTGCTGTCCTCAATTCGGTGGTTGTTGCAGGTGGAGGGCACGAATAGCCCGTTCGATGATATCTCCACATGTGCTCGATAGGGTTCATGTATGGTGATCTAGGGAGCCAAATAATGTGTTGAAAGTTGCCAAAATGTTCCTCAAACCAGTCTCGCACCACTACGGCCTGTAACATGACGTACTGTCATCCTGGAAAATCCCATTGTTGGCCGGTTAAACGAAATCCAATAAGGGCTGGAGAGGAGATGGTCACTTAGCAGCTGAACATAGCGCTGACCGGTCAATGCCCGGTTGAAGAGAACCGGAAGGACCGAACCATTCCAGGAAAACACGTCCCACACCATGACGGAGCCAAATCACAAGCTTGCACAGTGCCTTGTTGACAACTTAGGTCCTTGGCCTCATGAGGTCTACCCGGACCCTACCATCCACACGTAGCAATTGGAAATGTGACTCATCTGACCAAGCTACACGTTGCCAGTCCTCTTGTTTCCGTTCCCGAGTCCAGGTGAAACGCTGCCCATCCCCCATGGAGACAAAATTGCGTTGCACTGACCTGTGAGATACGTTCCTGGGACGTCCTGGATTGATTTCTGTTGTCAGATCATGCACTGTTGCTTGTCTGTTTGCCCGGATGAGACTGCTCAGACGTCGCCATTCGCGGTTATTCAGTACCCATGGGCGGCCACTGCGTTGTCCCTGATGGGTAATGCCTCCAATGCTGTACTCGCGGTCTAACTTTGACACTGTGGAGCGAGTAAAGTTCAGTGTCATGCATGGCCTATTTGTCTAGCTCCAACTATCATCTCGCGCTCAAACGTCGGATTGCCATCACCACGGTACACGACATTTCAATGCACTCACAGAAGCCCAACTGACCATAGTTAAACTGCTTCGCGCGTTTTTCTTACTTAAGAGACGGTCTTCCAGCTTGAACAAATGGAATGAGAGGGCCAACCTAATGCTGGCAAAGACCTTCAATCTTACTGGCCATACTGAATGCAGCGAAATTCATAAAATGAATGGTGTGCACGGAGACCAGTTCAACAGTACCACTTCTGTACGGGAAGTTTCGAGAAGAATGAACCGATGTCCACGATCAGGTTTCCCATTCAAACAGCAATTTCCTTTGAGGGATATAAAAGCACGAACCCTGCAATGGAATGCGGGTGTCGAGCAGCATAGGTATGTACATGGTAAAAGATAAACATATCTCCTGTGCGATGCACACTCACCGTGAACGGCGTATGCAGGATGTGGAGGTAGCGCTCCATATATTCTCGAAATATGGCACGAAGTGAAATGGGGTGGTCAGTCCCACGCTCGACCGCCTTTAACCTCCAAGGTACCCAGGAATACGAAACACACTCTGGTACTCAATTTGACAGGAGAATCATCTCAGAGCGCCAGGCATGGGAACACAGAAAATTCTCCAGCGTTCTGGCTGGGATTTGAACCCGGACCGCCTGATTCATAGTCAGACACGCGCTACCGCCTGAGCCACGGCGACTCCTAGGAATGGACATAACTTATATATATATATATTAATATTTTTGTGTTACTTTGATTTTTAGGTCCCATAGCGCGATCTATCGCTCACAACGTGGGACCTACCTCCCCGTGTTATTCGTCCGTATGTCCGCGTAAAAATATATTAGCACAAGAACCGTAAGATGCTGAGACATGGCTGAGGTGTCGTTGGAAAGATCTTGGTTAGACTAGCTAAGAACCTCCGGAACAATCTTGATTGGCACAGTAGGTCCCAAGATATCGGGGTTGTCCAAGTCTTAGTCAAATCCTGCCCTCTGAGGAACACACAGGGTGCAACGTGAACGCGCGTGCGTGATAGTGCACAATCCTGACCATCTTCCAGTGCCTCTAGTTCGCAAATGCAAGTTTTCCCAGCAAAATGGCTCACTGAACATTAAGCTAAAATATCCCGAAGAATCAACTGGTATATGCCACATCACTACGCTATCAAGGGATCCTTGCGCTTAGTAGAATCGCAGATCTCACTTTTTTATAGCTCATCGCTACTTAAAATAAAAAGCCCTCCTACAACAATTACTGTCCCTAACACAGAAGGAGTTGAACCACAATTTTTGTACCTTAGTACCCTGGTATATTGTTATGTAAGGCTTTAGTAGTAAGTGTTAAAAATTTCAACCGTCTGTCCCTGATAGCGAAAACGTTATTTGTGTTTTTGAGATAGCAAGTGAGACATAGTTGTGAAAATCGAAACCGGATGCGAATTCAAAAGTGGGAATGAGTTGAATTTGAATTTTTATGGCCTTTAGTCGTCTAAGGTTCAGGCCAGGACAGGGGAGCGGAAAGAATTCGGAAAGGTATCGGCCAGGGCCTGCTGAAGGTGTCATCCCGCCATCTACCTGGTGTGAGTGAGGAAAAATCTTGGAAAAACCTTAGTCACGATGGTCGGCCGCTGGGATCGAACCCACGACCTCCCGAATGCTACACCAACACTCTACCACTGAGCTACGGCGGCTCAGTTAAAGTGAAACATGGAGGAGTTGGTTGCCAGATATATAACCGTGGATGAAACCTGGATACACCATGGCGATCTGGAATTTCGAATTTAACTTTTAAGGTCTTTAGGCAACTTTAGCTCAGGTCGGATGGGTGATGATGGGATGATTGGTGGAATGAAGAAAAAGGGAGAACACCGAAAAAAACCACGCGCACGGTGTTTGTCCACCACAAAGCCCACATGGCACGAGCAGGGTTTGAACCGACGACCCTAAGCGCCAGAGGCTTTATTCCAAACAACATTACACATGCAGTGAATAGCATCTCTCAGGTAGAATTAATGTTCGTAATGCAGAACATGATCTCCCGGACACAACTGTGTGGTGGTGGCCAGTTTAAACATCAACTGTCAGCACAAACTGCTTGCGTCTTGATTATTTAACGAAACCACCCAACTCTGTACAACAGGCTCTGTACAAAAGAATAATATTAGTAAAGCATTCACTGTTTACTGGTTCAGGGAAGGCTCTGTTTTTCGTGGGCCGCCCTGTATAAGGTGACAAAACTAATTTTCACACAGGAAATGTATGCATCAAACTTATCTCAATTTATCGCTTAGATACGACTACAGAGCTCAACTTTCAATACATCGTTACCAATCCTGCACTCACCTGTTGAAAATACTTGGACTTGGCTATTTTATCCACCATTCGTAGAAGTTTCTTTTTAGCGCTTCTGCTCTTATTCGACGCAGTTGTACTTGTTGATTGTCTACTGCGGAAAACAAACAACAATTAATTAAGAATTAAAAAAAGAAACGGCTTTCTCAATACATACATTATTACATATAGTTTGACATTACGTATTGTGCATACTGCATAACATAAATAGAATGACTTGTTAGAAAGTTTGAATCATGACTCGTAGTTTAATAAAGTAACATAGTGATACCCAACCTACGACCCGTGGGCCAGTTCCGGCCCGCTACATAGGTTGCATTTGTTCACCATAAACATATCATAAACATTTTCAAAGACGGTTTTCTTTTGTTTCTCCTTCTTAATCCATAAACGAAATTAACTTCTCTCAACTGAGAAAAGACAGAATGCAGCCCACACTAATAAAAAATCACACTGACATTCCTAAAGTCACTTGGAGTGTTCGCTATTTATGTCAGAGGATGCGATAGCCCGTGAAGATTGTGCCTAAATTTTAATGTGACCCATGGGGCAGAACAAGGTTGGCCATTTTTGGATTTTCCCTAGTAAGAGATTTCTTCATGAACTACATACGGGCTGACGAAAGTGTCCAAATGAGAAGTAAAAACCCATAGTTGTGAAAACAAACCCAAATGTGTCCTGTGAAACCTTTATCTATAGCCCAGTCAAATTAGATAAAAAAATGGTGATCGAGAGGAAAAAAAAATCCCGAAGTTTTGAAATTTGGCTTAATTGTTTGTTGGTACCTAAAGTACAACATACTAAAAATCCTGGGGGGTGGCGGGGGCTGTTTAAAGGTGGCTTTTCTACTTTTTTTTTTGCATATATCTCCGTAACTTACAATTCAAGCGAAATTTAGTCTACCTACAAAATTAAAGTAGATAAAATTTCCTACAAGAAAGGTCCTCTTCAGTTTTGTCGTACGATTAAGATTTTCAAAGTTACAGGGTGGATAAAATATTGGTATGTAAAAAAAAAATAGTCATTTCTTAAGATTTATGTTTACATTTAAAGCAATTTTAATGTATGTAATTATGTAAATTTACAATGAAATGTAATAATATGTAAATTTATGTTAATAACCGACAGTGTCATGCATTAGGAATGTTCAAATAAGATGAAAGTTGGTATTATCGTGATATTCAGTAATCTCGTGATAGTTTTGTATTACCGTGTCACGAAATAACCTCGCCCGGGAGAAGCTGCTTGTTGTTCGTACGTGTTTTGTAAAGAATCTGCCAGTCAGCGAGCAAAATCGTGCTAGGCAGAAACACACGTGTTGACCAGAAGAAAGAAAGAGGAACTATCACGATATTACCTATATCACGATAATAGCTACCTTACAATATGAACAGTTAATCACTTTGTAATTAATGTTTTACTTTAATTTTTTTTTCAAAGTTCCGTTCTTCGGACACATCCTCATCAAGCTCTTCGTCTTTTGGTGGTGCAAGTTCCCTCCAAATTGCCAAAGAGTGAAGTGCATTTTCTACCAGCCTTACGACATCCACACCGTACCCCACAACCAGCGGTATAGTTGAAGAAAACTGCCTTTCAGGATTAAGTCAGGAGCTGCAGGGTCCTTTATCATTCTGTTCATCCAGTGGGTGCGATACCACCTCAGCCGTGTACAGGAAAGGCAAAGCACTGATTATGAAATTGTGTGGGAAAGACGAAAGCCTCAAAGCCATTGGAGATGTATTTTATGAGCCCTCATCAACATCAGAGACGGTGTCACAAGCTGGTGAGCAATGTATCATGCTCGTCAAAAAGACTTGAACAGCCAGAGGTTCTCCGCTTTCTGGAAATCATCAAACAAGTTGAAGCCAGATCTTCCATCTTTGCCGCCAACCAGAGGCTCTGCCCAGCAGCACGCTTACAGAGACTATTTGCAAGTTCAAAACTGGTTGGGTAACCAGCTGCCACCTGAAGAATGGGGATGGATACGAGGCGTCGATGGAACACTAGAGCCCCTAATGACAAGGGATCCTGCAGCTCCTGACTCAATCCTGAAGACAATTTTCTTCAATTGTACCGCTGGTTGTGGGGTACAGTGCGGATGTCGTAAGGCTGGTAGAAAATGCACTTCACTCTGTGGCAATTGGGAGGAAACTTGCACCAGCAGAAAACGAAGAGCTTGATAAGGATGTGCCCGAAGAACCGGAACTCTGAAGAAATATTTTTTTAAGGTAAAACATTAATTACAAAGTGAATCTTAAATTATTAATTGTTCATATTGTAAGGTTGTTATTATCGTGGTATAGGTAATATCGTGATAGTTCCTCTTTCTTTCTTCTGGTCAACAACACGTGTGTTTCTGCCTAGCACCATTTTGCTCGCTGACTGACAGGTTCTTTACAAAACACGTACGAACAACACGTAGAAATTAAAAAAAAAAAGTAATTGATACGAATATTAAAATAACAATTACACTTAATGTCCATACAACCTTAACACCAGCAACAGTAGTTCATTGTAATAACTAACTTACGAGGTGTGTCCGGAAAGTAAGTACAGTTTTAAAAAAAAATATACTAAAACAGTTTTGTTCCAGCCAAATTTATTTTTACATGAAAGAGCACACCTTAAACTATTTATCGACATAGTTTCCACCAATGTTAACACAATTGTCATAGCGGGTGACCAACTTGTCCAAACCTTCCTCAAAGAAACATACCACAAGTAAAGACAACAATAACGTGGGGTGACATGGCGAACCCACGTTTTGTCCCCAGTCACGATTTGGTTTAAAAAGTCCTCGCCTTCATTACTGTAACGGGAAAGGAATGTTAAAGCACTGCCAAGTCGTTTGGTTTTGTGGACGTCTGTGAGCCTTTTCGGAACCCAGTTTGCGATAATCTAAGCGGTCGGTAACAATCTCATGCAAAACAGTTCCCGAAACTTGAGAAGTGTACCAAAAACGTATTTTTTTATGATTCAATGCACAGAAGTCACTTCTGCATCACTTTCGTCCTGGAAAGAAACAGGTCTGGAATGATTTTGGGGGTCTAGACGCCCAAAATTATTATTATGTTGGAAAACAGGAAAAATTATAAAAAACTGAATTTCTTGGTTTCACATTAATGTTTAATTCAAGTTCTCTGGAGGTTATTGAGACATAAGAATGAACAATTCTATTGTAAATTAATGTTATGAAGAAACTGTTAATTACCTTTCAGTCACAGGAGGGTAGGCTTCCTCATCGGAGGACGATTCAGCGCTATCTTCCATAGAACTATGAAACATTGGTGATCTGCTGGGAAGAAGAAACAAAAGCATTTACTGTTTTTGTATTCAGGGAACACAATTTCAAGACATCAACTGAAAAAGAGAGAGAAAAAAATCACAATAAAAAGTTCAGTATTCAAAGAAAGAAAAACGTTTTCCCTCAGTCACACCAGCAAATGCCGTGATGATACCTACAAAACCAGGCCATGGCCGACTATATTTCATCTCCCTCACTCTATCCCGACCTGAGCCTCAGAAGTCAGGCCTAAAATAAATTCAAAATCGATACTAATGTTAATGTGGGCTGATACATCGTGTGTCCATGAAGTTATGGTGGGATTTACAAAGCAAATATTTACGTATTACAAGTTCAAGTCAACACTGTTAACAAAAAAATACCCCATACCAATATCAGAGTGCACCAACTCACATGGTAGGGTGAAACATTGATAAGGGTATTAGTAGGAGGGGTTCACTCTGACCCTGATAACGCAAAAACCGTTTCATGTTGCTTAAGGAATTTACTCCATCATACTACTTGATTGCAAATCATATGTTACCAAAGACAGTGAACCACTAATACAGAAATACGTATCAGTTTTTGAGTACACTACTGGGCCACAATGTGCATAAAAAACACAGAATATCAGAGTACAACAGTAAATTGTCTGGTTCTGTATACAATATTTTTTTACTGTAAACATTCTGAACTGTTTATCATTAATGCACTGATGTTTAAGCTATAGAATGCCACTTGTTTCACCTTCCTATCTCTTCTCGTTCCAGAGTAATGGAGCAATCCATGGCATCCAGCGGTGACGTCCGGTTGAAACAGCGGGCTGTCAATGAATTTCTGACTGCAGAAGGTTGTGCACCCTGCGGCTTTTGGGTCTTCCCCAAACTTAACGATCACCTTAAGGGCCAACGCTACAGTTGTGACGTGGAGGTGGAAGCAGCAGTTCGGCAGTGGTGTCGCCAGCAGCCACCACAATTCTTCGCCAACGGCATGAAAAACCTTGTTTCGCGTTGGTGCAAGTGTGTTGCCTGTAATGGGGACTATGTTGAAAAATGATGCCACCATTTGTAGCTGACATCGCAAGCTTTCCACTGATACATGTATTGGTGCTATCTGTCAAACACAAATAAAGGTATCACCTTGGAGGAATTACTTTCTGAATCACCCTCGTATTATCAGTCTTCGTCTTAACCAACACTTTTATTCACTGTAAGCATCATATTTAGTTATCCAGCAAAATTCACAATCATTTTCTAATTGTCATTACTGCTTGATTCAGATTTGACATAATTCATCCAATACACAATGTTAAACTGAAATTAAATGGATAAAATCTTAATATACTGAACTGATTGAATTATTATTATTGAAGTCCTGAAGAAACTGGGAGCTTCTAGAATAGGACCTACAGTTTTTTTTAATTATATAGTGGATTCCGAATCACTCCGTTCAATTAATCCTTACAGGACTTGGAACACGTAACAATCTTATCTACAGAGTGTTTCAGAACTTTCGGGAAGTGATTCCTGACATCAAAACAAGAAAAAAAGTTCCTATAAACCTGGCTGAAATTCCACTTCGTTTTGGAGATACAGCATTTCCAACTGTGAGCAAGTCTGACGCCTACAATGGAGAGGAAATTAATAATTCACGATAAATTAGAAACGATACAGTGAATGAACCTTATGTTTGAGGGAATTTCTTTGTAACAATATGGTGGATATCAAGAGTGAAAACACGATGTCGCCAGTTGTCAGCGTTGCCAACCTGGTATAAATTTTCAAATGATATTTCTAGGATATTTTACTAGGATATTTCATCTCGTGTCTTATCCATAGTTTGCAACACTGTGGCGTGTGTTTTACGTATATTGTTAAATATCACCAGAGTATGTCAAATATCCAATAACATGGCTTAGTACCATTTGAAAATTTTAAACTTTATTATACCAGGTTGGCAACACTGACAACTGGTGACAGGTACGTACCCAGAAGTTGGTTTGGGGGGGGAGGTCCGAGGACTGTCTGGGTGTGAAATTTACGTCAAGTGCATATAATTTTGCAAGAAATTATACCAATTTCACAAAAAAGTCTGAATCTGAATCGCACCTTCAACATAGGCCCTGACCGACACCTTTCCCCTCCCCTATTCCGTCCTGAGCCTCGGATGCCTAAAGGTCATAAATAAAATTCAAAATAAATTTCCTCAAACATAAGAAATATTCAATGTATCCTTACCTACAATAGGCAAGAGTGAAGATGATTGATTGACTTTACAGCTGGCTACTGCTTCACGGTTTCGACTCACGTAACTGACCGACTGCTTCGAAGCACGACAAGCTAAGTGTTCCGAGTCTTTGGGTGTCATGCGAAGCAGCGACCGACGCACGGAGCTGATACTCACAACCACTGCTTCGTCGTACGGGTGGAAATGTTTCGATACACTCGAGTCGTGTTTCATCTTCGTTTAGTTCATATCTTGCTGTCAAGTATATAGTTGGAGCTAGGGGTGGGGGGAGGTTCGTAGGCAGAGGAAACATTATGTGGTCACCTCTTGTGAATTTCGCCTCTTCTCCAGTTTCAAACAGTCCACGACAAGAACCATATGGTAGAAATTTTTCACTCAACCACTGAAGGGAAAAGGGACGAAAAAAGAAAAAAACTGACCGTTCTATCACAGAGGAATTGGTTCCATGTACTCTTCAGAGTTCAGACTCAGAAAATTAGGGGGGCCGAAAACAAAACGTTATGCAGAATCAGGATCCGCTATAGTAATCTTAGGGTTCACATATTTTGATCTTGGGTACAGTTTGAATTTAGTGAGTAACTTCCAGCCACAAACGACGTGTATATAAAGAACTAAGGAAGTGCATAGACCGTATTAAAATCTCTCAATAGAATTTATATTTATCTTGTTAAAATATTTTGATGTATGCTTTTCGATTTGTTTGCCAGCAATTTCTCTATAAGACATTCAATCCCTTCCGCGAAAGAAGTGTCCTTTTTTACTTATGACCTTCTGTCATCTTTGGCTCAGGCTGAGATGGGTTAGATATCTTGCAGAGCTTTCAGGCACCATCCCGGCATTCATTCTGTGAAACGAAAACCTCAGGGATGATCGCCGCCGCCCATTACTGATCCGGAATCCGCAACGTTACCATCTGAGCCACGAGGGGTGAGTAGGAATATGTTGTATTTATTTTAATACTCCTCAGTAACAATACTCAAATAACGCCTGTATAATGAAGAGGTGACTCAGTAGAAGTGTGCTCGCCCCTCCATTAGGCGAGTCCCACTGCATAAGTAACGTTTGAATCTGTATAGGAATGTAACATAAATAATTTCAGCGGAAAATCATTAAATTCAATAGGAGGTCGGTGTACCGAGCGGCCGTGGCTCAGCGGTGTTGGCTTAGCATTCAGGAGGTCGTGGGTTCAATCCCAGCGTCCGATCATCCTGACAGGTTTTTCCTGTCACAACAGGCATATGCCGGGATTACGCCCTGGCCGACACCTACCCTCATCCTTTTCCCATTCCTATCCTGACCTAAGCCTTGAATGCCTAAAGGTCATAAATAAAAAATAAAAAATGTCGGTGTGTAATAATGAATTTCGTTCTTGCCATTTTGTAACCGAAAATGAAATTTTGGTTATTCAGATCAAAACCTTTTTCTCTACCCGTTAGAAGTGGTTTTAAACACGCACAATCAGTTTCAAATACATGCATAGAAAGAAAATATTAGGGAAGGAAGAATAGCAAAAGCAATTTTCATACTTTCTTAACCTGTGCCCCGCCAGGAATTTGATATGAGTTCGCAACACTCGTAGAATTCCTGTGCGTCGTCGTACATGCTTTTATATGCAGCTGATAACGTAAATATATCTTCCTCGAAAGTTATCCATTCATGTTCATACTTTATCTACTATCGCAATAAACACATAGTTCTACTATTTACTCAATCTTCATAATTCTTTATTTAAAAAATGCGTACTGTAGCATAGTCCTTTAATTCATCGTATTTCGTCTGTGTTTCGAAACGATCGCAAATCAATGTTTCAAGTCTTTTCTTCAGAAGCAGCGAAGCAGATGTGCCGTGGATTCGTGCGCCAACACAGCTTCATCCACCTTGGGAAGAATCAGAAGCTTCGTGTTTCGAAGCATCTCGCTGCTCTGTGCCGCGTGCTTAGGAACAGTTTAATGAACCGAAGTTCCCCAAGCATAATTAACTTGTTATTAACGTCCTAAACGAGGTGTTGAAATTCTAAGGACGGGCCTCACTATTCTTGGTAAGGTGGGATCCGAACCACTCTGGTCAAGAGACTACAACGGAAATTGAACCCGTTACCACAGACACAGAAACTGAGCGTGATAACCTCTGGGCCATTCCAAGGTCTAGATTGAAGATGACCTAACACGAGCGGCTATTCGAACGGGGAGAGAAAAAAAACACAGAACAACAAGCACATTAAACTGAAAGGGAAACAATAAACTCAATAATTGTAGAGGAGAACCAATAAATTATATAGTTTAAAAAAAAACAGTAGATAATGGTGACCACACCATACCAGTTAAAGGTTAATTAATATCGACATCTGCCAGAGTTGGCTGGTTTAAACCAGGTTAAAAAAAAGTTTAAACGCAAAAAGGCACAAATATTGTGAACTTCATGGTGACGATTGCAAATATTAAACCATCTGCGATAATTTTATATAATTTTCACCTTGTAATCGATAGGTCCCGGGTTCGATTCTCGATGGGGCCACAGAATTTCAATAAAGTGCAAGCCAAACCGAGTAGTGGTTCGGATGTCACTGTAAGCAGTAGGTCTTGTCCTTCATAACCTTGCTGTTACATAAGGACGTTAAGCCTAAACAAACGAAACGAAACCAAATTATATCTTTCTGCTAGCCTGAATGCCTGTTGTTTCATAGAGAAACCAAAGTTAACTCTGCTTAAATATATTGATAGAAGCTGGCAACATTTATCGACTGCATCCAGTGATATACGCAGGAGTTAGGTCCTGGAGGTCCGGACCCCTCCGAAATTCCGATATTTTCCGTAAAATTTACACATATTTTACACTCTGTAAAATTTGGACTCCCGCAAAAGCTCTGGACCCTCCCCTTCCCGAAATAAATTTCTGGGTACGTACCTGAGTGGATCCGTAGCTTATCACAGCAACGTTAGCTTGATTTGAAATTTTTTAGTTTTAATTTTTCTGAATGATATCTACATACTACATTCTAATTTTACTAATTCCGTGATTTGTATAAACGTCTCTTTTGGCGTACTGCGTCACGGGTTCGAGTCCAGGTGGAGAATTTCTCTCAGGTACAAAGTGAGTAGTGGTTCGGATTCCACTTTAAGCTGTAGTTGTAGGTCCCGAACTTCATAACACCGCTGCTGCGTAACGACATTAAGGAGAAATAAACTTGTTCCTATCCATATGTATTATAAATAAATAAAGCAAAGTATTTAAACAAAAAAAGACACGGTTTTTGCCAACCCTGACAATTGAACAATATTAGTACTGATGTTGAGAAACCAGGTAATATATGAATTATTGAACATTAATCACTAACAACGAGTAGCCAAATGCACTTCTCTCCTAATCGGCTAGCGAGCGGTCGTGGCTCAGTGGTCAAGCGTTGGCTTAGCATTCAGCAGCTCGTGGGTTTTTCATCCCAGAGGCGGACCTCCTGACAGGTTTTTCTTGTCACACCAGACAAATGTCGGGATGGTACCCCTAACTTAGGCCCTGACCGACACCTTCCCGCATCCTTTCACCTCCCCTATACCTACCTGAGCTTTAGATGCTTAAAGGACATACATAAAATTCAAATTCCTAACCGGCTCCTATTGAGTAGTCATCAGAGTATGCCTGAATTGTAGCAGGAGTGCTTTACGAAAGGTTTATAAAGTTTTATTTAAAGTACTGAAAAACTGGGATCTGAAATGAAGTTACTCAGAAACAGACATGCTTAGAGAAGTACATTTTAATAGACAACTAGGTAATATACGAGGGTTAAGTCATAAGTCATGGTAACGATTTTTTTCTTTCGAATGAGGGATAACAGGACAGATCGAAGATATACGTTGGAAAGCTTATGGCATAGGCTGTCGAATGGCCTCACCAGAGGAAGACTGGATGAAGGAACAAGCACAACACAGGCAACCGGACAACACTGGTTTATAAACGTATGATCAACTCTGCCCCGTTTGAAAGCCGCTATAGGGCACGCGCACTTAGTGCTTCCTGTAACTCTGTGTGACATTCCTGCCGCGGAGAAATGCTACTTTCACATACACACGTTGTTCACTCTTCGTGACCTACATTCCGGACCACTGTCGTTTACCTACTGAACTTCGAGGCGTGCTCAGACATGCAGCTCTACTCACATACACCATCTGGTGGGACCACTCGACAGTACGTGCCATAAGCTTTGCAACGTGTATCTTCGATCTGTCCTGTTATTTCCCATTCGAAAGAAAAAAAAAAGAGTTGCCATAACTTATGACTTAACCTTCGTATAAGACCAGTGTGGAGGTGTAAAGTGAAAATATTTTACGAAGGCGAGACCAGTATTTGCATGATGATGCTCCCATGTTACCAAGCTGGGACAGTTTCCACTGGCAGGCGGAGACGTATAAGACTACAACATCAGTTCCATCTAGCGACGATTATGACGATAACCGGCATTCAACTGCTGTATCTGTTTTAATTTAGGCAGTGAACCGCAGTATTCGGGGTGAAAAATTACTTTGGAGTTTTTCGACCATAAATTTGCACCTTAAAATCCGTTCAGTAGAGATACGCTAGACACTTTACAGGCCGAAATAAGTGGTAAGAGATAAAGATGGACAAAAACTCCAAATATCGGGTATCAGAATGACCTATTGTATGTCATTCGTTTTAGGAAAATTGGAAAACTTGATGACAGATATTCGGAGAACGGATAAACTGGATGATGGACATTCGGATGGCGGGTAGTATTCGGATCATTTTTTACGCGAAAATGGTGAAAACGTGAGACTTGAAGATGAAAATATGGTATTTGAAATCTCCAATTCTCAGAGCTTTCGTAGTGGATATGATGATCCATAAGTGTAAAATGAGCCCCCACGAAACTTCCACTGATAACATAAAACGTTAACTCACCTATCACTCTTTTCTGTGGGTGACTGCCCTTCCTTGTTTGAGCCGGAGTTACTCTCCAAACTGCTGGCCTTCTTCAACTTCATCAGATTCAGCTTCGTTTCGAGGCTCATTTTGGCTGTGCCCTCGTACGTGATGTCCATGTCCACCCAAAGGCCTCGTTCATCCACGGAGGGCTTCGAGGCGCGGTGAATAAGAGGCGCCGATCGACCAAGGTCCAGCTCAGACACAGTTAATTCCTCCATGAAGTAGGGCAGCTAAAAAAAGAACAAGTATTAGTATACGTATCAAGAATCGACATAAGTTCTGTTACAAACTACATCATACCAGGTGTGCCGGTTAATAATTCTTAATATTTTCTGATAAAAAACACGTTTAAAGTGGGAGGAAGGTACAAAGTGGTTTATTCAAAGTATAGGCCATCGCTAGGCACACATTTTCTCCATCTCTCTGACAATTTGTGGATGCCTTCCCTGAAAAACTGTACATCTTTTGAGGTGGTCGTCATGAAGCCACTTTTCGACATCTCAGTAATTGTTAAACTGTTGCATGGAAAATGCGTGAGACGTCGATGAAAACAAGTGGTAGTCGGAAGAGGCCAAGTCTGGTGAGTACGGCGGGTGAGGCAAGAGTTCCCAGCCAAATGCAGGAATGGTGTCTATGACCGCTTTCTCTGTTTGTGATGGGGCGTTGTCGTGCTGCAAAGTAACTTTGCCGTGTCTTGTAGCCCATTCTGGTAGCTTTTTGATTAATGCATGGTTCAAAATGATCATGGTAGCGAACGGTATTAACTGTTTCAGAAGCTCATGATACACGACACCCTTTCTGATCCAGCCAAATGAACAGCATTGTCTTCTTTCCAAAGCGATTCGGTCTTGCGGTCGATGTTGATGGTTGTCCTACGTCAACCCATGATTTTCTGTGTTTTAGATTATTGAAATGTATCCCTTTTGCGTCTCCAGTAACGATCCGATACAAAAAAGTCCTTCTTTCATGCCGAGAAATCAAAACTTCGCACACTGTTTTTCGCTTTTCCATCTGTCTGTAGTTCAGCTGATGTGGTACCCACTTTCCTGCCTTCTGGATCTTTCCCATGGCATGCAGACGATCACAAATGGTTCGACGACCAACGATCAACCTCTCTGCCATTTGTTATTGAGTTTGCTTATTGTATACGCCAGTCTGTGTCATTTCTAGTACTTCCAGTTAATCTGTAGTAGTTCTCCGCTTTAGATAAAAGATGGAGCTAGTGTCTCCTTTTTCTGACTGGTGCGTTTACATAAGGCGCCCATCTCGTGTTGTTGTGGGGGGCGCGCATCCTGTTTTTGTGTCTAACGTTTAAACGTTCGTTGTTCTTAGCGTGATGTGTTGTGTGATCAGGACAGAAAAGCAAGAAACTGAAATTTGTTTTGTTTTATGTAGTTTTATTAGTTAGAATAAAATGACAAACTGTCATTTGATTAAATCAATATACGTCTTCGTCCAACAATGCTTGCAATTCGGCATTTTCAATTTCTTCTTCTTTTTTTTTTGGGGGGGGGGGGGGGTGATGTCTTTGTCTTTCAAGTCGAAATAACCACTTTTGAATCGTCTACACCAACACACACAAGCGTCTTGCATTAGGTCATTGTCACCGTAAGTTTCCACAAGTATACGACGGCTTTCACTCGCGTTTTTCTTTTGATTGAACAAGAAAAGCAGTACGTGCCGCAAATGCTCTTTATTTATTTGGCTCGAAACTCGACATGTTTACCACACGAAAAAAATATGACGCGAAATCGAAATCGTTGAAACATCAATGGTGTTTTGAAAGGTACTGTCATAGCATCAAAATGACAAAAAAGAGGAGACTGTGAAGCAACTATTGTTTGCAGCGCCATCTTTAAAAAAAAAAAATAAGAATTATTAAACGGTACACCTGGTAATACAAATGAAATGACAATCTGAAGTGCAAGGCGATTTAATGTGCTGTCCAGCTCACAATAAAGTGTTTACTCAAAATGGCCACCTTTTGCCTTGATACAGGAACGAAGTCTGTTTGGCCAATAATCTAAGGCGGCACACACGACATTTAGGGGAATATCGCTCCCTGCTCGCGTCAAAAGTATTTCTAACGAAGCCAGAAGGTACTATATCAACTTTTCAGTAAATGGAGTTGCAGTCAAAGACGTACTGAAGGGCATCAACCCCAAAAGCAATGTCACAAAACAGCTTCCAAGTGGCTAAAAATGTAAGAATTATAATGAATTCATATAAATTTGAAATGGAACTTAATCCTTTAAAACTGCTTTTTTCTCGAAAGTACCTTAGGTGAACATAGTACCTTCTGGTTCCAAGGTGACGATACCCTCTAACACCGACCACAGTCCAACGAGCTGAGGTCGGGTCTAGTCGAGGGCCAGTCTTCAGCAACGATTGAGTCAGGCACGTTGTTTGGCAGCCACAGTTGGTACATCCTCGCCTTGTGAACCGGAGCGGAGTCCTGTTGGAACGCACACCTTTGACATTGAACAATGTAGTGATGAGGGGTTTCATTACCAGTTCTAAGATGGTTTTTTGGTAGGCTTTGGCCGCAGTCTTGACACTCGTCCGCAAAAATGACGCCGTTATAGCTGATGTCCTACCACACCATCACAAATGCAAGATTCTGAGCCCATAGATGCGTCAACGCCATAAATATATTAAAATTCTTAGTCGCTATTGAAAAGAGAGGACAAAGATTGCCAACCTATGAACAAACCCATTATGAATAGTTTCCTTCCAATTATGATAAACATTGTAGCGGGTTTAGATTAGAAAATACATACGATATAGTCCAGATCGAAGCTTTGCTTTTATAAACTCAAGATAAAATGAAACAATTGCTGAGCAAAGCAAATACGTTTTATTTAAAAACAACAAACGTGTAACGGTTTCGCCAACACTAAATCACATAAACAACACAATTTCTAGTGAGACAGCCATTTGGTTCTCGACTGGCCCCCCGCCAGCCAATCCCGTACCGACTACACAAAGTTAATTTTTAATTAACGACAATCACTGATCTTCTCTCACCCCTTGTTCCTACTACATCTAAGCACATAATCCTAAATTACGCCTTGTCATGTAGAAATTATTTTAAAAGTGATATAAGAAAATAAAAGGAACACTAAACCAAACATAATAAATAAATAAAAATCTCCGTCTTACACGAAAAACAAATTTATATTTTAAGACTCCTTAATAGCTTATCCCACTGTTCATAAATTTTAAGTCCCGAGTTCCAGTTCATCGCTTTTTCACCTTCCTCTTCTATAAATCTTGCTCCTTTCCATTTTCTGATAGTCCTTCTATCTTCCTGTCCCAACAATTTCACTTCACTCCAATGTCCCGTGTCTTTTGTATGTTTGTAAATAGCATTTCTGTCCCTCTCCAACCTAACATCATCCTTATGTTGTTTTATCCGCTCTCTTAACCTCTTTCCCGTTTCACCCCGCAGATAAAACAACATAAAATCTCAGAAAAAATTTGTGAAAAATGTTCAAAGGCAGAAATCCGGGAATCTGCTTCTACCAGTCAACTACCTACCATTTGGGTATCATATATCAAAATTTTCAGAATTTTTAAGGATGGGGTTTTTGAGATATTGTAGTTTGAAAACTACGTACCGTAGGACAGAGCCAAAAATACTGGTAGGATTAAGCAAGGACGACTATGGATTACTGGTATTATAACTTTGATCAGTTGTTCTCTTTTAGAGGGGAAAAAAGAAAAAAACTTGAAGTTACGAAAAATTACAAAGTGTTGGTGTAATTTGTCATTTTTTTTTTCTTTTGGTCATCCTGTACAATTATAGTTTCTCCCAGCGCGTTAGATAACAGTTTAATTTATGTCCTTCAAATCAAAACAAAACAAAAAAGTTCACGTTTTTAGCTTCTATAATTTTGAAGCAGCATTCATTTCAAAATATGAAGATTTCCATATTTTTCACTGACGGATCGGGGAAGGCAATTTTGAACTGGCCCTATTTCAGCCAAAAAAATTTTCTCGCAAAAATCCTTTCTGTACCATTCACGTTCCCAATAGTAGTAACTACCATAATTTTTTTCAACAAAATTGGAGGTGGTGATCACACACAGTTTGGGCATACCTACCTGTTTTGAGACGTAAACCGCCTTATAAATGAACACTGGTAATGGAATTATCCCGTTGCGTTCATTGAAAAAAAAGTACTAGTACAGGGTTGCCACTGGTTCACTAGTTTTCAAATTCCCTAATTTTCCTGACATGATACATCAGATTTCACTGCTTTCGTTTTTGCGTACGGACATATTAACACGTCTGAGTACTCCATATATTAAAGATAGTAAAATTAAATTACAGGAAGCTGTTAATAGTGAAACACACAAGTGTCATCCCCTACCAGCTATCCGAATGAGAAGTGAAAACCCACACCAGAATTAAAAAAAAAAGTTAAGTAGTTTCATAAATGAGGAGCTACACTGTCACGTTGTCTGCATAGTTTCTAAATATATGGAAAACTGTTTACCACCGTATAAGAATTAATACTGATTAGCCATAAAACGGATGGGTTTTCAAATCTTGGATAAGGTTTGGCCTTACAGGAGAGAAATATTTATTACATCACATTAGGTAGGTAACAATTAGGGTATTTTACTTCCCTACAGTTCACCTAATTAAACAATCTCTAGTTCAACTGACTTCAACAACGATTAGCCCTCTTACAACGATACTCATTAAAGTCCCTTCTTTGAATTGAACAGATGTTTCATTTCCAAATCAATGGCTTCCTCCTTATTCCTGGCTTCCAACGTAATTTTAAACTTTTTCTCTCTCCAGCGTTTTGATTTTCAAATCAAGCTCTTGTTTACGGATCTTAACGGCATCCTTGGAATCAGTCACCTGATATGTTGTGAGACTGTATAAAATACAATATCATGCAATCGTGGTCACAACTTAATGAACGAAGCAATCTTTCAAAGTAAGTACCGACGAGGGAGTATCTGAAATCTATGCAGCATGTTATCCCAACTATTGACAGCAATTCCAAAGCGTGAGTTTGAGAGAAAAAGTACTTTACCTTGCTAACAATTCATTATTGAGTAGAGTACCTCTTTAACGTTAACATCCAATAATCTGGTCTTCAAATACCAACATAAGTAATCTAAGAAAATCTACATCAGCTTTCTTACAACACTCAGAGGCTTCTTTTTGTAAGTAGAATCAAAGTTCAACACATAGAGTTAGGAATATTAATAGAGGGAACCTTAGGCTGTTTTGTTGAAGTGGGGAATGAAGCCAAGAGACAGAAGGGACGAGGCATTTCGGCCTATGGTTCCATATTTAGAGACCCTCTTTTCCGAGTATTGCCTCTCTGAGTGGCACTCATCCTCCTATCGAAAAAGGCAATCCTCACAGTACTCGGTATAGAGGGACTCTAATGGGGCCACACAAGATGGCTGCCGATGAACCGTAATTTTGCTTCATGTGACGTCATCTATACTCTCTATTTTCTTCCTAACTCTATGGTTGAACATTTGATTTTCTTTTCCTTTTCAGTATATCTTGAGTCTTAACCTTTTGTAACGCGGATAAACTTACACCTTAACGCAATCTTCCATAGCCTCAATAACTATAAACATGGAAGTAGGTTTACTTGACTACTCTTACAAAACAAAATAGTCGCGTTACCAAGTATCAAGCTTACCAAAACCCCGAACCTACAAATCTCTGCAAACATCACCATATCACATCAAGTTTACCTCTTTTTCTCGTTTTTTCCTGATGAACTACCGAAAAGCCATGTTTTTTACAAATTTTTTTTCACATATTTTTTTTAATTCACTGATTTTCCTGTTTGGTGGCCCTGTAATATACTCAACTAACTTCACAAATAAAAAATCCTATGGCGTCAGATCCGTGATCCTCACAGGGCATTTCCATTAGTCGTACCCTGTAGGGGTAGTCGGAAGTCCGAAGTTAATTCCGGAATCACAAAAAAAAAAAAAAAAAAAAAAAAACTGTATTCAGATTCCGGGAACCTGATTCCCATTCCGAAATATTCCGGACCCCCTAGTACCCAGTGATTAGTCAAGAACAAAGAAGAAAAGAGTAAGCATGATGACTTCAGGATATTATGTAGAACTAATAGATGGCTATGTTTTCTTATGAAACGGAAGTAGATAATTAAAGAGGACGAAGTAACCTACCTTAATAGTTGCAAGTTTCTTCTGAATCTTCTCTTGGATTCTATCCACATAGTATCGATCCCTTAGAATATCCAAGAGGATTCTGCCCAGCAGAGCATTCACCCACATCGTGTCCTGTGACGATATAAAAGAAGGATCTTTCAACTCTTTCAACAATTCCTCCAGCGTCTTCTTTTCTTCCTCCTTTTCTACCGGCTGCTCCTTCTCCCCCTCCTTCTTCGAAGGCTTTGTCGCTGGTTTGCCTCCAGCCTTCAGGAGAAAGAGAAATTCACAATTAGGAACTGTCAACATAAAGGTGTCCCCGAAATGAGAGAGTTATGTACGAGAGATCTATTGCCTACACAGAGTGAGGCCGAGGTTACTTGTTCCTAAAGGTTACTCAGAAAGACCTAACCAAAAATCCTCGTCCACAGGAGATGGAAGGCTACTAGTTTGGGTACGTGACATTTTAGTGCTGGACATGTAGGCGCGAAGCTCTTTTAGTCCCGGACTTTTCGGCACAAAGTATTTGTATTATAGCATGTTTAATGTTGAAGTTACAATTTAAAATCTTATAAATTAATTATATTTTTTAACGTTTCTAGCCATTGAAGGCCGTTTTGTGACAATACTTTTGGACAAGATGTACAAAGTCTTTGACTGAGGTGTTAACTCCATTTTGCATTTGAATTCGTATTTACGGCCTTTAGGCATCTATAGCTCAGGCCGGGACAAGAGAGGGGTAAAGATTCGGGAAGGTGTTGGCCAGGGCCTATGTTGAAGGTGCCATCCCCGGCATTTGCCTGGTGTGACTGAGGCCTCAGTCATGATGGACGGCCGCTGGGATCGAACTCACGACCTCCCGAGTGCTACGCCAATGCTACGGCGGCTCGGTAAAAACTCCATTTTGCCTAAAGGTGGACATAGTACCTGCTAGCTCCAAGGTGATGATATTTTCACCTGAAGATGAGACATTATTTCATCTTTACGAACTTGCATTTGCTACATCACGACTCATTGAAGTGGGGGTAACTTCACGGACGAGATTAAAAAATCAGGTTAAGACTTTGTTTTTTCGTTATACTCATTTTCAACATGTTAAACTTTACGGACATAGGTCAGTTAAAGTTAGGTTAGATCCTTCCCCCTTCCTTGTACGTGATTCACCCACGTTTAACACAAGAAATAGTAACACAATCACCTACTCCTAAGTTGGGAATGTTACTCCCCCCCTCCCCCCAAAAATGTAGTTTACTTTCTGCATACTCGCTTATTTATTCTCTCGGCTCATCCTCTGCCTATCCTAGACGGTGACAAGGTAGTAATGATTCATTATGTGTTCTTTGACAGATGTACGGGTGCTATTTAGGTTTTCTCCCTTAGAATTAGGCTGTTCATGTTAGCAACTTGCAGTCAAATATTATTATTTTACAGTTTTTAGAAATTGGGGACAAAAACAGACGGGGACAAGGATTATATCGGGGACTGTCCCGAAACACGGGGACGAATGGTTACTTTAACACAAAATTTGACTTTATGTCAGAATACGTGTTTGGTTTCTACTTAAATAAGAAGACACAAAAACATGCCCTCGTGCATAAAAGCAACTCTCAAAAGAATGTAACGGGGAGAATTTTTTTTGCCCATTACATGTCCAGTGTGTTTACAGTGCTAGTCAAGTAGAGAACTTTCATGTCAGTTAGCAGTGATGTGGAGAAGAGTTCCAGTCAGCCCAGCAGATATAGACGTTTTAAGAAGAAGTCCGGGAGATGGCGCTGCGCACCTGCCAATTTTGAGTAATTTTGAGCAATACAACAACATGTTTGGTGAGGTTTGGCAACATTTGACCTTTTCCGAGTGGTCATCATCTGAAAAATGGTTTCTGCAGAGAAGACGTTTGTTTGGCACGGGTAACCAAAATTCCGACCTCGTAAGTCTATCTAGCGCTATCTACTTTCCAAGTACGTGAAAATCGCCTTGTTTTGGAGTTACAATCTGCCAAAGCTCTTACAGATCTGAAATATCACTAACCGTAGAACTGAATCATCTATAAAATCTACTCTGCTTTATCGAAAAATTACAATTTAAAAATAGTGCAATGGATGTGGAAGATGTTCTCTAAAGCAGTGGTTTTCAACTGCCGGTCCGCGAAACTATTGTACTGGTCCTCGGCAAATACATTTAATTATTTATCACTTATTTTGTATCTTTCAATAGTTGTTATTGAAGTTTACATTTCTTTTCCTAAACAACTAGAATCTGAAAATGTGCTGGCATTTTTTGAATGCTAAACAAATCTATAGTTTGCCGGCCTATGAGTATTAAAAGATTGAGAAGCACTGCTCTAAGGAAGTTTGGGATTTCCAGAAACTCTCCCACACAAAAGTTAGTCTAAATGAGCATGAATCGCCAACAGAAACCAATAACTAAGGTAACGATAAGATAAAATGAATTCTATGGGTGGTAACAGCACTATGGCTTACGTCCTTCCCGATACGGAACAAGCCCCTTATCTTTGTCACGTCAAAACTTAGCTGTTAACGAATTACACTAATAAAATCATATAAAAGCTGAAGATGTAAAAGGTCTTCAGGAACAGCTTACTGTCAAATTCTTGCTAGTATTGTTCACCATTTCTGATGTTTTAGGATGAGAAGACGGACTTTTCTGTTTCTTAGGCTTTGAGGACTTCTTTGGAGAAGCCGGAGCTGCTGGTGCTGAAGCTGTATCTGCCATGTTCTCCTGCAAAACGTACAACGATATGCTGGAAAAAGAGTCAGGAACCAATAATTTCTTTCGGCAAATCAATATCTCAAACAGATTTAAGATGGCGGAGTACCTTTTGGGAATGTTCGTGGTTGTATAACACGAAGGAGTAGAAGCCACTCACTCCGTTGGAGGATCTGGAGGTTTTTGGGGATCCAATTATTACATGCCATTGCTACTGTGGATATGTTACGCCAAACACGGAACGAGTCTGATTCAGAATAGAGGTGGTATAGCTATGGATAAAAATTTTGACGCATCTCTTTACAGAATATTTTTTAAATTCGCAGCAATGTCCCTCCCACGCGCGCCATCTATTAATGAAAATTAAAATTAGGGTTAAAAATTCACGTTGGCTTACAAAAAGTCCCCCTGTAGGATGGAACAGACACTACGCAACTTATTGCGATTTTTGGACTTAGAATCTTTTCGAAGACGAAACACTTTTATATAAATAAAAGATGGTAAAAAAGGTGGAAAAAAAAAGGTACTTACATGTTAGAATGCCAAGACAGGCGTACAGGAACTTCACAAACGCAATAGAAAAGAGGCAACGTTTCGCAAAAGCGTTTTCACGTGGTAGGAGAAAAAATGGACAGAGCGGGACTTGTGTTAAGGATACGCCGTTTTTCCAACCCTATGGTTTGGTTGTATATCAAAAGAATACTTTCCATACAAGTGTTATTCGGTAAACGTTTAGTCGGTTAGACTGCATTGGTAATTCCGGAGTAAGATATGAAGTCCACCCGAACTTGTATCTCCAATACTATTACATGCAATAATGGTAAAACACATGGAAATAATGGTCAGTTGTACTTTAATTCGTCAACATACCGTAACATATAAGTACTCAAATTCTAGTGCCGACTTTTTAATCATGTCTCTTGTTGTTTACCCTAATAAACAATGTATTAATAATATAAACAAAATTAACTTGCTTTCCATAAATTAGCGTATTCACATATAATCTATGAGTCGCCGTGACTCAGACCGTAGCGCGTCTGACTACGAATCGGGATGCCCGGGTTCAAATCCCGGCCAGGACAGTGGATACTTTTCTCAGTGTTCCCATGCCTGGCGCCTTGAGGTGCACTCAGCCTCCTACCAAATTGAGTACCAGAGTGTGTCCTTGGTATTCCTGGGCGCCTTGAGAAGGTAAAGGCGGTCGAGCGTGGGACTGACCACCCACCTCACTTCGTACCGTAGGTCAAGAAAATGTGAAACATTCACCGTCACGGTGCATGCGTATCTCACAGGGGATAGCTTTACCTTTTTTTACATATTATCTGGATCAATCAAGTACCTTTAGTGAGTATCAGATTATTTCTACAAGCTCGGAGTATTCCAAAACTATATTTGAAACCCCCACCATAAATAATAACCAATCATAAATGAAGAACACACAGAATATAAATTAGTAAGAGATGAAATTCTCTATTTCTCATTGTTACCTTTTTGCTTTAGAATATAAAAAAATATATAAATTTTCAAGCTTTTCGCTTCAGCGGCTCTATTAAGTATCCTAACAACAAGTACGCCTGTGTATTTCTGCAAGTCAACGAATATATACTATGATGCAAAAAGGGAAATCAACATGGGTCAAAACTTCAGTCCATAACTGAACACATTGAAATAGACTGAGCAGGGTAGGTAAGACCTTTTCAGTGCCTCTATCAAACGATGTCATGTACGTTACTATTTCTAAATAAATACTCGCGTAAGGGTAATTAGTTTATAACTTTGTGAACACCCTGAACGAGTGGCATTTAATAAATCTTGAACCTACCTACGAAGGGAATGTCCCAGGGGCGTGCCATTTTACGATTTCTCTACGTAGTCCCCCTGGAGTGTTATGCACTTCTCCCAGCGGTGTTCCAGTGCTGCCAACCCCTGACGAAAAGAAGACATTGACTACACTGTTTTGGGACGACCGGGACGATCCTCAGACAATGATGTCCTGTCCCGTTTGAATTCTGCCACCCACCTTTTGATCGTTGCATGTGATGAAGCTCCGTTCCTCAATGTAGCCAGCATGTTCACCAACACGTTCCTTACTTATGCACGATGCCATCTCGACTGACGTTTTGCGACGCCACCACTACGTGGCGCTACTGATCGGCCTCAAAGTAACTGGATCTTCCTCAGAAGGATTGAGCTTCACGCGGATGAAGTTTTGTTCAAATCGTACAATACCTTCCTAGGTAGGCTCAAGACTTATTAAATGCCGCTCGTATATTATATCAAAGAGAAGAAATGGAATTGTTACAACTGCATCTCCGGCATTTTTCCAGTTCTGAATTATGTTTCAATTGATACTGATATATAACAATTTTTCACATACTTCGTATGTGTTCAAAGTACTACTCATTATCTTACAAAAGCAATCCAATTCTGTAACAAAACCAAGTCCGCAGAATATACAAGGTGTCCATAAAAGAATGGTGTAACGTACTTCGCGTTAGTTATCGGTGATGAAATGTAATGCATGTGCATCTTCATCACTCAGTGTCAAACTTTCTCATTATGCTCGCTTGGTGGCGCCAGCTGTTCAAAATTCTCTTTCTGCATGGTTTCCGACGCGAAATTCGAAAATGGTCAAAAGTGTAAAGGCTAACATTTCTGTGTACTCACATTTAGGACACCACGATCCCCAGACCTAACGCCATTCCCACCAGGCACTGCTAGGAATCTATCATCACGATATGTGCCAGGTGACCCTAAAATGTGAACATGAAGGGACTTCGAATGATGAAGATTACAGTTGAACTTTCATTTTGAGAGATGATATAACTATATACGATGAGAAGTACAGAATCTACAGATCCTTAAAACCTCACCATTCTTTTATGAACAACACAACAAAACCCAAAGCACTGCAAAACGCATTCAAAAAAGTTCATGCGAGGTTAATATATATATAGCAATTTCTTTTCTACTTTACCGTACTCGGATCAACTTCACACAATAATACAAACCTGTGTTGAAAATAGAATCTACATGGCAAGCACTTTAAAAAAAAAAAACTACATTACAACCAAGCGTGTGTAGGATCAAATTTAACCAAAACTTCTCAATAAATTCCAAACTCATGCAAGGTAAATTATATATGTGCATGTTAATACGGGGTTATTCACATAGAAACGAGCACTTTCAGAGCATCGTTTCAAAATCCGTTATTTATGGCCTTTAGGCATCTAAGGCTCAGGCCGGGATAGAGGAAAGAATGTGGGAAGGTGTCGACCGGAGCGTAAGTTGAGGATACCATTCCGGCATTTGCCTAGTGTGGGGGAGGAAAATCCCTGGATAAACCTCAGTCAGGATGGTCAGCCGCTGGAATTGAACCCATGACCTCCTGAATGCTACGCCAACGCTCAACTATTGAACCACGGCCGCTCGGTTTGTCCTACTTAAGTAGCGGTATTTCCCGTTATCGTGACCAGCATCTGTATTTCGCAAGAGCACTTCAACTACGTTTTCTTTCACTTAAACTTAGTTATGGGCCAGGCAAACATTACGACCTGAATCCATCACATGACTAAGGGATGACGTCCTTCGGCTAGCATTCTTTCCAGTCAGGGAAGAAAAGAGGCAGCACGTAACGGCCAAGGCCGTTGTATAGGTACAAGTCCGCATTCACCTAATATAACTGGGCGAAGCCCTGTAAAGGGCAGGAGGTCTCGATGCCTTCCCAAGTGGTCGCATCTTTTCGAACCTCCCTAAACATTCGCGCACTTGCGGAACCTTGTACCCTGGCATAATGTTGAACAACATCTAATCTTGATTCTTTCAATGCACTACAACACACTGCATCCAGTTGCGGATGTAACTGATTACGGAATAAGAGGCGCAGACTTAAATCCTGGTCAGGACTATTTGGACTGAGGTTTTTACTCCCTTCCCCTGTCACCAGGCGAATGTTGGAGAGTAACTTAAAGCCAGGTTCGCGGAGTTTTGTTTCTTTATCTTGCATCAAGAATAAGAGCAATTCAACAACGCGTTTCTAGCCTCAAATGATGAGCAACTAACGTAAAAGGCAATTCCATTTACACAGAAAACTTTCTGCATGTATATGGGAACCCTGACTACCTGGAGCAGGTGTATTACCCATTAAACTACCAGGTGATATGACCAAACTCTGTCCACACGATGTGTTCTTTAGCTGAATCAGTACGTGTCGAAAGCGGAGGCATTTCTGAAGCCTTAGCTGCACCACTTCGGAAGACCAGTGTTCGATTTTGTACTAGAATGAGGATTGTCTTCAATGCTCATTTCTCCTCTTTTGAACCGTGCAAACCACTCGAAAACTTGTGTACGGTTCAGTTCATCCTTGTTAAAGGTTTTATGAAGCATTTCATGTGTCTCTGTGGAAGTTTTTTCAAGACGAAAACAAATTCTTAAGCAGATTCGCTATTCGGAACGGTCAGAAATCACAATTTCGCAAAAGGCGCTTAACAACACTTGTGAGCATTGGCAACACAAGCTCGCGCAGCCTTTTATGGCGAGGTTTACACGGTTACTGACTTGTAATGGATACAACTACTCAGCTACGATTAGGAAGTGCTCCGGGAAGCAAGTCCGGTTATTTTTGGGACGCCCCTCGTATATACCAGTGTTTAAAAAGTAATGGTTATAAATTGAGGGTCAATTCTTCAGACCGAAACCAACTTTTTTTTTTTTTTTAAGATGTCGCGGCATGCATAGTTTGGTAGTTACAGGTACCCAATGAGGCGAGGCAGAGTCTCAAATGACGAAGAAAGTCGACCAATAATGATGTTAAAAGGTGTTGGCTTAGGAAATCACCATCAAAAGTTGCACTAGCAACATTTGTGATGTTATTCAATTTGAATTTATTCATATGGTCTTCAGGCATCTACAACTCAGGCCGGGATAGAACATAGGAAAGTATGCGGGAAGGAATCGGCCAAGGCCTAACTAGAAGGCATCATACCGGCATCTGTCTGGTGTCACGGATGAAAAACCTTGGGAAAACCTGTCAAGACCGTCGGCCGCTGGGATCGAGTCCAGGACCTCGAAAACGTTCTACCAACGGCGTTGAGGATACTAGTCTTCAGCTATTCCTTTTTTATCTGTTTTAGTGTATTATTAGTTCTAAACAATGACGACGAACGGGATAAGACAGATAATGGGGTAACACCATGATGATGAGGACGTATAGATATATGAAAGTATGTATTCATGTAAGATATGTTATTACACAATAATGGGGATGCCACTTAATATTACTATAAATTTGACTCCTATAAATCTTTGCTCATTCAAACAACTACAAGGAATAGTGCGATAACTGTCAATAGATGGGGCTGACAAATCCATTTCTAAGAGTACTTTGAATTTGTATTTTATTTTAAGGCCTTTGGGCAACTTTGATGATGATGGGTGAATTTGTGGAATGAAGGAAGTAGGAGGAAACGTGAGAACCAGAGGTGAGCGCTCCATCACTGAGCCACCGCGGACCAAATGAACTTCATATTGGATATAATGATTGTCAAGTGACTTTTGAAATACCAGTAATACATTTCACGATGTTATTCACATTTTTATTGTAATTTTTAATACGGAGAATATTTCCAGGTCTTTACAAAGGAGTACGAAAAGTTGAAATTCGAGATATTAATCAGGCATATTTAATTGATTCAGGTAGTCAATTAGGCTCTTTGTCCATTGTGTGAACCTTGAAGCTAAAGAATACTGAATCAGAATTTGAAGAACGTCTTTTATAGAAGAAACAGTTGTTGAAACTCCAATGGATCCTACTGGAATATGTCCTGCTCAAAGTCATATCACGGCATAATCCAGCACTTGGATCTAACAGACCACTTTGAGACTTTGCAGGCAGACAAAACATCCCTTCAATTCGTACCCAAGAACCGACGATCCATAAATTGAAGTCCTGAGATATTCTACACTTGGTCATCCCCGATTTGAATCTGATTATAAAACCTAGTTTAGCAACTTCGGCTCAGGCCGAATGGATGATAATGGGAGAATTGGTGGAATGAAGAAACTGGCAGGAAACGGCAAAAAAAAAAACCCACGCATACGGTGTTCGTTCACCACAAAGCCCACATGACGCGATCCGGGATCGAGCCGAGGAACCCACGCACCAGAGATGAACGCACTACCACTGAGCCACCGTGGCATGGTCATTCCTGAAGTGTGTGGTCCAACAGACCCATACCAAGTATATAACTGAAGATTGTATCTTAGATTGGATGTCTACGTATGGCTACTGCGAAATATAAATTATGTGACAAATAATTTTGGACTGGCAATGGGTAGGTACGCGGGTTCGAACCCTGCGGCAGACTATCCTAACTGAGGTTTTCCATGGTTTCCCTGTTTCACCAGGCGAAAGCCAGGATGGTACATTAAATACGGCCCTTGTCAATACCTTTCCATCCTCTACTTAGCCTATCCCAGCCTGGGCTAAAGATGCCAAAAGGCAATAATACCGTAAACTAAACTAAAATTCAAATTGTGACAAAGGAATTATTTTAAAAAAATCCCTTCTAAAATCCACTATTCAAATACATTACATTTGTATGTATTTTATTTTGTGTATCCAGACGTTGTATGTATAAAATAAGTATTTTATTTCTCAAATACATTACATTGATTAGGTTTTCGCTAAGTCAACACGTCTCTTATTTGTCGGAATATAATTTCATTTGTGACGGCCTTTAGGCATCTCAGGCTCAGGCCAAGATAGGGTGCGGAGATGATGCTGGAAACTAGTCGGACAGAGCCTAGTTACTAGGTACCATCTTGGCATTTGCCTGGTGTGGCTGAGGAAATATCTCAGTCAGGACGGGCAATCGCTATGTTCGTACCCAGCGCATATTGCTAAGCCGACATACTACGAACTGAGCTCGCTGCTCATTCTTGTGTGACATGCCATGTCACAAATGAGTACTTTAGTTCCGAAAGTGCCTATCTTTTGACATTTCTTCCAACGAACTTTTTATTCTTGATTCGGTCAGAGGAATATAGCCTGTAATTTATGACCCTGTATTTCTACATGAATAACCCTGCATTAGAAATAAAAATAATAACTTAGCGTGATAAGTTAATTCTAAAGCAAAATAAAAGAAAAGGAAAAAATAAACAAACCGAAGAAATAATTGGGTTAACGGATGCAGTTAATTGTCCTTTGATTTTGTGCACCTGCTGCAGAAATTTTCCCATATGTTTCTGAAAGTCTGCTTCAGGATCACCACGAGAAGTCGACGGCGTCGAACAAACGGAAGTAGAAGGAGGAGGAGGATGCTCCACTTTCGATGTTGAAGGAGTGTCCAGCGGCGACTCACTTCGAAACGATTTCACACTGTCCGTATCTAAGTTAGCACTATACGTGGCGGAAACAGTTGATTCTCTAGATCCTGTCCCCGGGTTTAATTTAACAGCTTCAGTCAGTCTTCTGTACCTGAAAAATATAAAACAAAAGTTAATTAATTAAATAATCAACTAGCCTTGAAAAAGATTTCAGCGAGATAAATGGACATATCTGCGGGTACCAATTAGTTCAACCAACAACGATTTCATTAAATCATTTGGTCGTAACATACGAGGCAGTATCAAAAAGTTCCGATTTTGAATTTTATTTTAAGGCCTTTAGGCAACTTTGGCTCAGGCTGAATGGATGATGAAGGAAGAATTGGTGGAATGAAGTAAGTGGGAGGAAACGGGAGAGCCCCGAGAAAACCCACGCACACGGTGTTTGTTCACCACGAAGCCCACATGACATGAGCTTGGATCGAACCGAGGATCCCACAGAGATACCACTGAGCCACTACGGCCTAAAAAAGTTCCGAGATCAGTTCTACGAAACGCCACCAGAAATCAGAACGGGGTCTCCTAGCCGACTAGAACCACTAGCTCTTATAACTAGACAGATTACATATGTATATGCATTTTACTTTCAATCTTTACTAACAAATTACTTTCAAATAAAATTATTATTGAAATATATCATATAAATATTAACTACTACTATTTATATCAAATTCCGTGCACAATTAATTACTAGAATCTACCAATATTATTATCAATAATAATATAAAAATTCAAACAGATATCTCATCAAATATCAACATTTTTATCCACAAAGGTACAGAGCTAATCAGAAAAAAAATATTAAAAAATAGAAAAGCTGCTCTATGGATTTATTCAGTCTGTTGTGCTCTGGTGGTTGGTGGGTTGAACGGCCAAGTGACACTGGGAAGGGCAATTCAGACTCCGCTAAGGCGGACCAGTGAGACCATCCCGAATGTGTTTTCCTGTCTCACCTGATGAAAGGAGGAATGCCGGGACCCGCTCCGAACCATGACGCTTGAGTCCGCTGCACAAGAAATCAAGAGAGGCCAAGTGGTCGTAGCTCAGTTGGTAGAGCGTTGGTTTTGCCTTGGGAAGGTCCTGGGAACGAAACCAGTGCCCGCCTACTGTGGCTGAGTTTTTTTCAGCCATATTAGCCTCTAACTAAGCCCTGGCCGATTACCTTCCATGAACTCCAACCTATCCCGGCCTGAGATGCCTACAGGCCATCAATAAATCTAACCATCAAGAGAGGTAACCCTCACAGAGAACAGGCCCGCTACAAGTCTTCCACAGTAGTGACAGCGCTACCGACTGAGCTACTAAGGTTTGTACAATGTTTTATATTCACATGCATTCAAATTTTATTTTTTTAACCCGAAAAAGCCCGATAAAACCTGCATGGGCCCCTACAGGCCGGGTTTTTGAAACCTTATCAAATGGGGGATAGAGTGAGCGATAAGAAGTATTGAGGAGAATGGAAGAGATGAGAAGCGTCATCAAAATCACATCAAAAGGGAAGAGGGGAGATCCTAAGAAGGGAATGTCTGTAAACAAGAGTTATGAAGGGAAACTTAGGGAAAGAGGAAGGAGTAGGTTTGGAATATCGTCTGTGACGTCATTTACCTGCGTATAGGTTTTTGTTTTGTATAAATTATTACGTCACTGTTGTGTTTTCTCTTTTGTTTTATGATATATAAGCTCTTTTTAATTCCTTTCTCTCATTTAGGTTTTGTACATTTGTATTTGGGAGTCGCCGTGGCTCAGGCGGTAGCACGTCTGACTACGAATCGGGCGGCCCGGGTTCAAATCCCGGTCAGGGCACTGGAGACTTTTCTCGTAGTGTTCCCATGTTTGGCGCCCTGAGTCACAGTGAGCCTCCTATCAAATTGAGTATCCGAGTGTCCTTGGTACTCCTGGGCACATTGGGAAGGTAAAGGCGGTCAAGGGTGGGACTGACTCACTTCGTACCGTAGGTCAAGAAAATGTGGAACGCTACCTCCACATCCCCCATGCGCCATTCACGGCGCGTGCGTCTCGCACAGGGGATAGCTTTTTCGTACATTTGTATTTGAGTTTAATACGGTTCTATTTTTATATGCTGAAGATTATGCGAGATTTGAAGTTCGCAAGTTAATTCACAGCTCTTGGACAAAATAATATTAAAAAGCAGCCGTACAATGAAATATATGAGTGAATGCAAGAACATTTCTGAGCGTATATTAGATCTATTTGCTTTGAACCTGTGTATATTTAATAAACATTGTAATTCAGTAAATTGGCATAATTATTAAGACTGTTTTGTGTAATATTTAAACAATGTTTCAATGTGCGTATGTAATAAAATACATAAACCTTTAACGCCTCAACCAAGGTTATATAAGACAATGCTTTCTAATGTAAATCAGTTCATCTTAAGCTCTGGAACCGTAAAGTTTAAGAGCTCCAATAAAAAGGTTTATTGTGTCCTGTTGTTTCATTTCGCCTTGCTCCTTTTGTGGTTTATACACTACATATCTATCGATCCCACCGGTCGACCATCCTGACAGATTTTCCCTCAGTCACACCAGGCAAATGTCGGGATGGTACCTACAAAACAGGCTCTGGCCATCTACCTTTCACAATCCTCTTCCCACCCTATCCTGGCCTGAGCCTTAGATGACAATAAATTCAAAACCACTACACTACACATCTCTCCGACGTAGTTCCGGAAGAGATATATGAATGCCTCTCCTTTGGGTTCCGGTACGGGGTTTACACAGTAGATTCCTTGTGGGTCTAGTCCATCTATACGTAGTCATTTTGGTTGCCGTTCTCTTAATCCTATTCCTTTTCCGCATTAGAAATCCCACACCTTTGAGCTAGCCATGAATTGATGCTACCAGTACTGCCTAGTCTATGTCTTGGCAGTGACGTAACACGAAGAATATGAGGAAAGAAATTAATTAGCAGGAGATAAAGAAGGAAGTATAGGACAGGAGAAGTTGCGAGTCGGAGACTGTTCAGTTCAGTTGATACTGTCTTACGACAGATCCACCGGCGAAGACGACTCAATCAACAGTCACAATGACGAAAACTCACAGCAGTATCCTTGTGGTGAAGAGAAATTAGGGATGTACCGATACCACTTTTTCACTGATACCGATACTTTTGCACACATTTCCTATATATTATAAGACTTTTTCAAAATAATTAATTTATCAACATTGTAATAATATATATTACATGTAAGGCCAAAATTTCACATACAAAAATATAAAGCAGAATTTCATATCACATTAGACACAGAAAATATATTTTCTCTAAACTTAGCTCACCTCACGTCAAGTGAACTAAAGAGCAGCAAATCCTTGCATAGTAAAATCTTAATTCTAAGTGTCAGTGGCTGATATTTGGAGTGATAATGTATTTTGATAGTTACTTACATTGTATTTACGAATCACCATTACATACATATAATGCAAAGGGTGCTATCGTTACAAAGTTTTATTGTTCATAAAATAATACGTGCTGAACTACAGGTTAATGTGTACATCACAATAAAAATAAAAGGGTTATTTAAGCGAAGTTAAAAACGTTAAAATTATTTATCAACTCGAGAGCTATTTGTTTTGAACCAGTGACAGTTTCTTCCAAACAATTTTTAACTAGTTATACGGATTGTATCAGTAAACTATAATGGAACTCGAGAATTCATCTCATCTTTTAAATGTTCGTTTTAATAAATAAACTAATTCTTCAATTTCAGTTCGCTTTTCGGAATTCAGATTTTTTAGAAAAGGATTCTTCATCGCACCCTAGGAAATCTGGAACACTTCCGTCTAATATATATATATATATATATATATATATATATATATATAT
>JAGDQP010003313.1:67463-95406 GCA_022664845.1 Lepisma saccharinum
TGAGATCCGAAATTCGAATCCCGGGTGTGTCTTCCTGACTGAAGTTACCTTTGGCTTTCCTTCAGTTACTACTACTTCTTTCTAACATGATCATGGGCGGACTAAAAATATCATTTGAGTAGTGCAAATCAAAGGCGTACACATGCATAAAGAAATCGATTATACCATCGATAATCATTTAGATGAATTTTAAGTCTAAAGAGACATAGGAAAGATGAGTGTCGCTGTTGTTAATATTAAACAAATTAAAAATAATTCGGAAAATGTATCGGTAAATATCGGTGTCCATTCGCCGATACCGATACTCCAAAAAGTGGCTGATATCACCGATACCGATATATCGGTACATCCCTAAGAGAAATGACTGACGAAATGGGTGAAGATGATAAGAACAATGTTCACTGTCATTGCTATGAGACACAGTAGCTGAGAGAACCTGAAAAATAATTTTACAAAAATGGCGGTTGAATTAACTAACATTTTAACACGTGTTTTCACGTCAGTTTACATTCACTATTAAACGACATTTCCCTGGACTGATTGTTTACATAGTTGTACTACGAATCATGTTAATCGCCTGACTGAAAGTCTATCATTTCCTAATGGAAATTTTATTGCACAGCCTAGCGCAGATATAGGATTGGATTATTTATTAATATCATGAATGTTCATGATATTGATACGGAAGGTTTCGTCAAAACAACAACAATGATGTTTTAATTGTTGTCCTACACGAGCTGGTGAACTTCTATAAACAGGACACACCATTGTTTTTTTTACTGAAGTGAGCTAAAAACCACTCCATTCAATGGACCCCAAGGAATTTGAACCAGTGACCTTGCACACAGAAAGCTCGCCTGCTAGACATTCAGCTAACCTGGCAGCGTCAACGCAGTGTAGGGAGGTGTGTGGGCTGGGAATATACGGCTGTTCTGAGTTAAAGGAGCAGTGACAGAATGCTTTTCATAACACTACCCTTCACTGACCACCGGAATCATTTGAATACACCTGAAAATTTTCTTCAGGCTATCAGAGTCAATCTTCTCAAAATGTAATTTAAAACTGTGGTAACTTCTTTAAAAAAGCATATGACTCTATCAAAAGGAAAACAAATTATGGAATTCCGAAAAAAAAAAAAAAAAACTTGTTCAACTAGTGAGGAGCTTATAAGTACAGTACGGATAGGTAATAATATGTCAGATAAGTTCGAGATTCGCAACGGATTGAAACAATGTAATGCCCTGTCACCGTTATTGTTTAACTTCACGTTAGAATATGCGATTCCGAAAATAAAAAAAGAGGACAAAAAGGGACTAACATTGAATGGCTTGAATCAACTATTCGTATACGCGGATGATGTAGATTTAACAGAGGAGGACATAGATGGTCTCTCTACAATGTAACACCGATGTCTTAGTAGAAACGTGCGATGAGACAGGTCTACAGGTAAACATAAAGAAAACAAAATACACGATAACAGAACGAAACAGTGGGAATGAAGGAAATAGGTACATAATAATTAAGAATGAGAACAAACAGAAAGTAAATAAATTTAAATACTTGGGAGCATACGGAACAAGCAAAAACGAGGTCACGGAAAAAATAAAAATGTCGCTCAACATCGGGTAACTCAGTCCAGAAACTCTTATCCTCGCTATTAATATCAAGGAAATTGAAAATATACAGAACGGTTATTCTGCCGGTAATACCTTACGCTTGCTAAAGTTGGAGTACGACCCTAACAGATGAACATAAATTACGAGTGTTTGAAAATAAGATTTTGAGAAAGATATACGGACCGAAACGGGACGAGATGCCTGGGGAATGGAGGAGATTGCATAATGAACTTCACGGACTTTACGACTAACCCGATGTTGTAAGAATGAAATCGGAACAACTGAGATGAGCAGGCCATGCAGCTCGGATGGGGGAGAAACGAAGATTATATCCCATCGTGGTCGGTAAGTCGGAAAGAAAGACCGTTGAGAAGACCGAGACGACGTTGGGAGGATAATATTAGAAGGGATCGTCGAGAAGCAGGTGTCTGAGATGAAAGCTGGCTTGATCTTGTTCAGGATATCATCCCATGGAAAACATTTGTTACTTCGACGATGAACTTGCGTGTTCCGTAAGCCATAGAATAAGTAACTTGCTTAATTTAACTACGTAGTTGAGAATTTCTGAATTTGAATTGAATTTTTAAGACCTTTACGCAACTTAGGTTCAAGGCCGGATATATGATGATTGGTGGAATGAAGAAAGTGGGAGGAAACGAGAGAACCCCGAGAAAACCCACGCACACGGTGATTGTGCACATGGCAGGAGCAGGATTTGAACCGACAAACCCAAGCGCCAGAGGTGAGCGCTCTAACCATTGATCCACCGTGGCCCCAAAAAGTTGGGAAAACAAAATCAAATAGTTCTGTTACTTGAAATTCACAACGTCTTCTCAACTTTTTATTACTTATTTCCAAACTTACCTCCAACTTGCCACTCCATTTTCGCTGTTACTTAATGGTACAACAATATGACGAAGTAAAACCACTGCAATTTTCACCGATTTATGTATAGGCTTCATCAGGTGTAATGATAGGGCACAAATCTAGATATGTCCTTTGTCCAAGCTCTATACCGATAAAAATAAACATGGCTGTTCTGAGCGGAAACAAGGTAGGTACAATGTTGTTACAGTGTATTGAGAAATGAAATCCTGTTACCTGATACTGGTAAAAAAGAACTTGGATGAAGAACTGTATGTTTATAAAATGTGAAACATGGTTTTAAAAAAGAAGAAAATGATACTGAAATTAAATAAATGATTTTAAAAACTGTGTCGTTTTATTGCATTTTATTTATTACGTCTAACCACGATTTATTTAACAAACCCTGATCTAAATTCATGGGGTCTACTAATTTTGTGACTGAAAATTCCCTTAGTTTTCCATGATATTTTTCCCCCAAATTTCCTGAGTTCTTACTCTAGTGGAACATGTAAATAATACGCAATTACATTTTTTTTTTTAAATTCCACCACGACTCATTCAAAGCATCTAATACATTATTGGTATTTCTCAAGTGAAAAAAAAGACAATTTCTTTAAAACAGAGGATTTTAGCACATTGAAAAAATCCAGTCAGCAGTGGGAATCGAACCCACGACCTTCTCCTTGCCGGGATAGTGTTCTTATTAACTATGAACAGACCCACCTCATAAATTTCCCTGAGTTCCCCCTCATAAATCATCGATTTCCCTGAGTATTTCCCAGCATGGTAGACACCTTGAAATTTAATGCTGGTTGCTTTCTCTGAATAACAATGCTTTCATATACCACTCGCTCTTCATGAGAATCTGTTTTATCTTGACAACAACAGCTATTTCATGTGTGGTAGTTTTCACGTGTTGTGGGAGGCCAGATGTGGGAAATTCATTATTTTTCGCATCTCTTACTATGCTCCATGACCCTGGTGTTAAGGTTACACTTGAGACATTCCGACATACTGGTCCTTGCACTAGTCGAAAACTAAGGGAAGTCAACTTTAGCGCTTCAGTTCCTAACACAACGAACAGTAGAGCTGATGCGGGCGGCATGGGGTCGTCAAAGACCTTAATTTGAAAATGCATATTGCAAAATTGTGTGATGGCTGTGCAAGGGATTCCTCAAAAGATTCCCGATTTTTTTCTGAAGTAGAGGTAGGTCGAAATCAGCATGAGTTAGGGTCAGTTCTACAATCGACCGCTAAACTTCGAGTCAACGCTACGTTGAGGCCAAGTCTGATTCTGGCCAATGAGAGTACGCAAAATGAGACTTGGCCTCAACGTAGCGCTGACTAGAAGTTTAGCGGTCGATTCTAGAACTGACCCTTAAACGACTTTTCGTGGGAGTTCAGGTGATATACATCGTCACGCAATCCAACCGGGGAATGATATTCAATCTCTTGGGATAACAAATAAACGAAAGGTTCGATGAAAATATGCAAGTATTACTTACTCCTCATTATTATGGAACCAAGCATTTTTTTAAAAAAAAATCGTTCGGCATATGGAATCTGCTTAAGATCTCGACTTGGCGCAAACGAATTATTGTTTCCTGGTAGAATGCCGTCCCATTCATGCTCATTTCGACCCATCTTTACTTCAGTGAATTTCTGGGAATCCCCTACTTCCTTGAGGGAATCCCTTGCGCACCCATTGCGGAGTTTCGAAATATGGATTTTTTGGATAGTGCAAATTTAGTTTTTGACGGTACCATGCCGCATGAGCTCTATTGTTCGTGGTGTTAGAAATATAACCCTCTAAAGTTTATTTTCCCCATGGTTTTGGCAGCCTGTAGCTCCAAAACGTGCCTCAATTTCCACCTGGTTGACTGAGGCTTTTTTCTTTATTTTTTGGGGTACTATCATTCCTCTAAGTTTGTCGATGTAATTTTAAAAACACGCTGTATATGAACGTTCCAAACTTGTAAGTGATGACAATGTACGATTCAATAACAGTGAGGATGGAGTGCTAAGTTGGAGGTAAGTTTTCAATTTCGTCCTCGCCACGTAAATTTACATCCACTTTGAAGATATTACCCACCAGGGAAAGTCTCAATTGACCCCTTCTCCCTGCCAACACCCATGACCTAAGACTTACCAGTCATCTTTTTCTCGATCAGTTCGTGTGAGGAAGTAGAGACATTTCTCCTCACTCTCGGAAACGTAGCAGTAGGAATCCTCCTCACTCACGCTATCTTCTTTGTCGGTTAATTTTGATTGTGTCTCTGTGGTGACCGATCGGTCGTCAGAATCTGTGCTCCCCTCCCTCTCCAGCTTGGCTGAACCACTCCGGGAAGCTCTCTCGCGTTCCTTCTCCTCCAAGCCACTCCACGTGATCTTCTCGTCCGTCGTGGAGTCTCCATCTTCTTCTTTTGGGATACTCAGACTGTTGATCTTCGAGCCTTTCTTCAGTACGATACAGATTGGATACTTTTTGCTCCACAGTCTACAGAAAAGTAAAAACATATGTTAAAGAACGGATCAGTTTACTATTTTATTTTAATTCATGCACCATCAGGGCTAGAGGAAGGCAGGTCATAATTTAAAGGTATCAACCGTGGAAGGAATGGGGAAGATAGCGGCTCTATAACTACGTGAAAGTATGATGTCAGTATTCATATGTTATGACAGAGGAAACCTTAATTAGGATGGCCGGTGACAGGATTTGAAACTGAGAGGCGAACACACTTTTGCTGAGCCACCACTCTCCGTGTAACAGTTTACAACAGGGGCGTTTAACTCATGTACCCAAAAGTGCAAAAAGAAATACCAACACGTAGATGAAATTATTTCTATCAAGCAGGAATTAAATTGATGTAAATTAAAATACCAAATATAAATTATATTTATAATCTATACATTTAAATGCAACTGGTTTGAATTTATTTTTTTTATTTATAGCCTTTAGGTATCTAAGGCTCAGACCGGGATACGGGATGGGAAAAGATTCGGGAAGGTGTCGGCCAGGGCCTATATTGAAGGAGCCATCCCGGCATTTGCCTGGTGTGACAGGAAAAACTTCAGTCGGGATGGTCGGCCACTGGGATCGAACCCACAACCTCCCGAATGCTACGCCAACGCTCTACCACTGAGCTACAAGCGGGTCGGTAAATGCAATTGGTCTCATTTCTTTTTAAGGGACGTGCTTAAATAGCTAGTAAATTCCATTATACTGGAACTAAGCTTAATACTGGAAATTACTATCAACTTTATGATGTTTCGTGCAGTATAGTAGACCAGTGGTTTTCAAACGCTGGTCCCAGTCCTCGGCAAAGTAACACATTAAATTATTTATCACTTATTTTATAGAATTCGACAGTTCCAACATTGCTATTGAAGTTTTCATTTCCTTTCCAAAATAATTAGAATCTGAAGATTGGCTGGCATCTTTCGAATGTAAATTAACCTCTAACTTACTGGCATACTTCCCGGTCCTTCAATATACCTACAGTCTTTTTGCCGGTCCGGGAATATTAAAAGATCCAAAAGCACTGTACTAGACTACTGCATATTCTCTGCAATAGAGCACAATTTAGTAAATTATGTGGAAATACATCGTTAAAGGACCTAACAGTGTGAATTAACTTAGTTTAATAATATTAGGTTAATTCTATACAACTACGTAAGTAAATTACAGAACACTTAAGTTACTATGAAGTTATAATAGAAATAAATTATTACTAGTGAACGGATTTTAAGATGCAAATTTATGATAGAGAAAGGAAATAAAAAAAGAACTAAAAAATTATTTAAAAAGTGCAAAAAAGGACAAAATGTCATTATTTAGATGTAAAACAGTTACACGAACATTCTTTATTCAGAAAGGAAACAATGGTCAATATTACTGTTTGAACAAACACTGACGGAACAGCAGCAGAGCTCAAACTCCAAAGTAAGAATGAAATTCTCTATTTTTTTTCTGAGCCATCTTTGTACACTACGCCCCGACTGAATACACAACAATGGTTCTGGCGAAGAGAGCTACGGTTATGTTGCAGTTCGTGTTTTTTCTCTCGCAGGATTTTGTGTGAAACTCTTTGTTGTACACGCAAAACATTATTGGTTCAAAAGAAAAGTCCATTTTTTTTATACTGAAGTTCGCCGGCTAAATTTGGTTTCACCTTCCATTGTTGCAATTTCAAAATCTCGCAATCTGTCGCCTAAGGTTGCGACTGAATAATTTTATGTTATAGCTCTTATCACAAAACAAGAAAGTGAGCAAAAATAATTAAAATTTTTGTTCTTTTTTTTAAAAAAAAAAATATGGGGGTAAAGGGAGAATAACGGTGCTGGAGAATCAAACAGGTGAAAAGTGGGGAAAAAGCGGTTAATCTCACGAAAAAGGTTCAAGAAAGTGTGGGTCCATTTAGCTTTATTTCATGCCCCGAAATACAAATCCTGAACTATGCATGTGACAACAGCTACATTTTTAGAAAGGTGCTGCATCTTAAAATCCGCTCGATCGAATTTACCAGCAAATTCCAAACGGTTGAGCACTCCTGGTATAGTTAATTCTGAACGTTTCACGAAGAGACGAACTCCTGATAAAAAGTCCTTTCAAAACTTGTTCATCAAGATAAGAAACCCAATATTTAGAAATTTAAATGGTAGTTAACGATGGACATGTCAGAATGTCAAATAAATGCCACATACCAGCTGCCTCTCTCAACTGCAAGGTCCCGAGATTGTGACGTTACCCAATCTAGCGTAAGAGATCCACACATGAGCCTGGTGGTAACATGTGCTGACCCATGAAAATCATTATTTACTAGTAAAATATATATATATATATATATATATATATATATTTGTTTACTTTGTTCTCATTATGAAACTAAATATTTTGATATATGTTGAAAGCAATTCAAAACTCTGGAACAAAAGGTTCTAATTGCTGTGAGCAGAAAATGGTTCGAATGATAAAGAGAGTTAAAAGGTGTGGCTAACCTGTTGTTTTTATAAACTTTGGACTTGATAATGGGAAACTTATTTCATAATATAGACCTTGGTCGACAATATAAACAAGCGCTGAAGATGTAATGGTAGATTGCAGTCACACTACAAATCGCATTGAGAAGATAATAGTTCTCGCCTGACTATCAGTGATTATACGTAACTGTAACTGCATATAATTGCTTTGTGTAAAGCACAAAGATGATATAGGGACTTAGCTCCCATTGTGGAGCCAAAGATGATATAGCAGGGTTACCAGACGTCCTCCTTTTTACGTCTTGTCCTCCCGCCCTCCCTCTTTTTTCAAATATATGGAAATGTCCTCCTTTTCAAGTCAAGAGCACGATGTTTTACGGTCTACATATTTTTTCTCATACATTTGAAGATGAAGGTGTGTCTATTGATGATGGCAAAATCTTTGATGAATTTCAATGTCTGAAAATTTTTTTGGGTGGGCAAAGAACTTTGACCAACTAATGGATGTGCAATGGGTTAAGCTTTTGGAAAAATCAAAAGTCTGGCTAACTTCCGTGAACTTTTGAAGATATGTGAGTTCTGCTTTGCTATTCCTGGTTCCAACTCAAGCATTGAAAAGTTTTTTCACTAGTTACTGCCCAATGGACAGACGAAGGCTATCGGTAGAGTCGGTTGAAGGACTGATCACGGTAAAGTACAATTTCAAACATCTAAATTGTTTCGAGTTCCATAAATATTTGGTTTCGAATCCAGAGCTACTGAGAAAAATTTCCTCCAACCAAAAATATGAACAAGCTAATAACTAGCAATTGTTTTGAAATTTGGTTTTGTATGTGGTACTTTCTGAGCTATAAATTGTGCCCGTAATATGGATACCAGGAAGTTTATAAATAAAGAATAAATGGCTCTTGGAAGTAAAACTTTTTCGTATTAATGTGTAATCATAAATAATATTTTGGGTTTCTATTATTAATTGATTTGTTATTCGTGTTGATTGTATAAATTATTTCCGTAATGAATCGCAAAGTATCTTACCGTAACAATTTACATCAACTACATACAGTGTGACTACCGTTATTTCGTGTTTTTTAACTTGTAAAGAATTTATTAAAGTGCAGTTATCTTCTAATAGGTCTATATCAAATGTCCTCTTTTTTTATCAATTGTCCTCCGTTTTTAGTCAAGTTGTCCTCCTTTTGAAAAAACAGACCTGGTAACCCTGGATATAGGGACTTTAGCTCCCATTGTGGAGGCAAAGATGATATAGGGATTTTAGATACTACTCTTGAAACAAAGCACTCTGATTTATTGTAGCTTCTTTGATTATGATATATAAGTTTAGTATTAACCAACAGTTCGACCCCACTGCACTAATTTAGCAGCATAGATATTCCATTTTATGTGTGTGTGGGCAAAATATGTTTTAATGCTCAGGAATACAATATACTGTTTACGTATTACGGAACTCTTTGCACATAATTAATGTATTATTAATAAATATTACAAATACGGAAAATTACTATAAATATAAAGAATATTCTTGATAATTTTTGTACAATATTCTACTTGCTGATTACCGTAAAACCAAACTCTGCAACTATTTTATATGGCGGAACGTGCCTCCAACCGAGGTTCTACAAGTAGTTGTATTCCAGTGTAAAATCACTTATCCCTCGGGCTTCCGCACGAGCTATTAAGATATTTTTTGGAGGTAGGTCCGAATAAAACCTAGTCCAAGTATTAATGCAGAGTTTTCTTTACTCCAGCATTACTAACTCCTGTTTTAAATGTAGTAAGCTTCCTTCATAGGCAGTTTGAATGGTTAGCTTACAGACAGGGTCAGTTCCCCTTCACCAATCCACAAATTTCCATGTGAATCCCTGAGGAATTTTGAGCTTAGTGTTTAAGACCTTTAGGGAACTTTGGCTCAGGCCGAATGGGTGGAAGAAAGAATTGTGAGGAAATGGCAGCAGCCTGAGAAAACCCACGCACATGGTTCTTGTTCACATGGCATGAGCAGGAATCGAGCCGAAGACCCCAAGCACCACCAGAGGTGAATGGTCTACCACTGAGCCACCACGGCCCTACATAAATACCTGGGGAGGAGGAGGTTATTGATTCAGATGGTCCAGGCTAGAAGCAGTAGCAGTGGTGTACCTTTAGAGGTGCATATTGCGTAGCGAAGTAGGGATCCAACAGCAATAAAACACCCCTTCAACGATGAGTGCAAGGAGCAGAGAGGGATTCGCACAGCTGAGAGGACGGATGTCCAATGCAGCGCTTTCATTTCTATAACAAGGAACGCCAAGTATTTATTACATTTATGGCCTTTAGGCATCTATGGTTCAGGCCGGGATAGGTGAATGAACGTGGGATAGAGTCGACGAGGGCCTAAGTTGAAGGTGCCATCCCGGTATTTAGCTGGTGACTGAAGAAAAACCTATCAGGCCGCTAGCATCGAACACAGGACCTTCCAAATGCGGAACAAATACCCTAACAAATGAGCTACGACCGGTCGGTATGCACTGTTCAATTGAACGTGTGTTTCCAACACACGAAATCAGTGAACCCTGAGTGAGAGGTCTTGGCGAACGATCGAGCTATACAAGGTCATGTGAAAGTTCACCTTCGTTGTGGCCATGAAGGTTCCGCTGCACTAGCAGAAAGTTTCGTGTATGTCGAAAACTAGAAAGAAATCAACTTCTTTGGGTAACTTGCTGACTGACACTTTGCGCAAGGGAGTCTTGTTTACTTGGCGCTATTAACTCCTACTGGTGTTTTATACAATAAGCTATAACGTTTCGTTTCCTCTGAGGGATCAACGCCAACATACAATAAAAATTAAATCCAGAAGTTTTTATTATCTATTAAAACAAGTGAGGCGGAGCCCAGTGCGGGAACTGTGCATGTTTGCCGCGGCGAGACCTTTCGACCAACACCTTAAACACCAGGGTTTCTCAACCGGGGGGGGGGGGGGGTCGCGAAGAGAGGCGAAAAAATAAACTTAACTTGGGTTTTGTAGGTTTAAACTAATTCCACAATGTAATTTGTTTATTAGTAGTTGTTTTTTTTTTTGGGGGGGGGGGAGTACTAGAATTAGGATATTTATTATCAAATACAAGAAATCAACGGTCCTGTTTTGAAATAAGAAGCAAATATTACACAAAATAAAAAAGTCAAAAGGAATTACGAGGCTCATTTAACTCGAACTGGCAACACTGCTACGATTGGAGTGTCGTGTGGGCAGGAGACAAATGACGAACGTAGTGTGTGTCGTGGATGTGTACGAGTCAATTCAACGCTGCTGCGGTCCCATATTACGATGTGCGTGGCGAGTAAACAGTGTTAAAGTGATTGTTGTGTGAAATACCACCCTAACGCAATGTTCACGCGTGCAGAACAGCGTGTGTTTATCAAATTCCAGGTGGCACGAGGGCGAAATGCTAGGACGATTCACAGAGGATTAGTAGAGGCCTGTGGTGAAGCTGCTCTACCGTATCGGACAGTGGCGAGATGGGTTGCAGCATTTCAGGCGGGACGACAGTCAACAGACAAAATGCACGGTGGAGGGCATATGAGAACGGCTACGGACACTGCTTGACGGTGATCGGCGCTGGACTTGTAGTGAATTGGCGAAGAAGCTGAACATTAAGTCCGCGCATGCTAACACAAGATCTTGGCATGCGGAAAATTGCAGCCAGATGGGTACCCCATGCTCTGACCGAGGTTCAAACGTGACATAGGTGGGAATGTGCGCGCCTCCACCTTCAACGTTACCATGAGGAAGGTGATGACTTCTTACACCGCATTACTTAAGTGACGAAACGTGGGGAAGATCCTACGAGCCTGAATTGAAACGTCAGTCGAGTGAATGGCGCCACCCAGAATCTCCACGACCGAAAAAGCTTAGGCAAGAGCCAGCAAACGTGAAGGTGATGATGATAATGTCATGCGACCACGAAGGCATTATCCTGTCACATCAAGTTCCACCGGGCGTTATCGTCAATGCTGCATACTATGCTTCATACCTGTCACCATTTGCGACCAGCATTGCGGCGCAAACGTCCACACCTCCTGGAGTCTGGACCAATTCTCCTACACGACAATGCCCGATGCCATACAGCCCATCCAGTACAGACTCTGTTACGACGATGGGGTTGGGAGGTACTGGAGCACCCGCCATATTCCCCGGATATGAGCCCCTGCGATTTTGATCTTTTCCCAAAAATGAAAGAACCTCTCAGGGGCAATTCCCAGCATTGTTCGTGCCTTAGGGCGCACTGTCAACACCCTCTCACAAAGTGGGGCTTTGACAGGTATTCAACGGTTACCAAACATCTGGCGAAGGGTTCAAACAGGCAGGCGTAGACTACATCGAAGGACTGTAAGCTTCTTGAGGTGACTAATTCACTACATTCCATTTCACAACTATGTTGCCACTTCGAGCTAAATGACCCTCGTAAAACGTTACGAAAGATTGCATAAGTTTAAGATTAATGGAAAAATTGAACACGTTTTAATTTAAGCAATTAAAAAAAAAGACATTTTTGAGACACACATTACCGAGTTCCAGACGAACTGGTCTCTCAAAAGAACTCAATTTTACATCTCTAGCTGAGCTGCTTCCAGGTGAAACTTTTCTTGACAGGTTGCACTTTTACGTGAGAGTCAATTCCAAAGTTACTACCACCATTATGATACTTCATGCGGAGAAAGACGCAGTTAGATACCGTACTGTATCCTAAATACCATTAGCCGTACTCAGAAACGTTTTCTTTTTCAAGTGACTAGCGCTGTACTAACGAATGATGAACAATTTTTGAATATTAGTAGTCACTCGTTAGTACAGCGCTAGTCACTCCAAAAAATGTTTCTGAATACGACTGCATGCTTTTAATATACGAATATATATATAGTGCGTCCCGTAACTCCTATCCCCTTTTTTACTTCTAATTTTAGAATAGAAGGGATCAATGTTTTTCGCTGACAATTTGCAAGCCCGTGAGGAAAAATACAAAAAATCAATACGGAGCGAAAACTACGATACGAAAGTGATATTTTTCGTATGGGAAATCCATGTTAAAATGCTGGCAGACAGATAAAACTCTGAAAATTAACCAAATATTGCTGGAAGCAATTTAATACTAGATTCCCCTTAACCCATGACCTGTATAACTCACCAACTGCCAACCCGACGTAAATATGTCACTGGCCATTTCCTCACAGATGCAGGCAACGAGTTTATTTACATGAAAAACGCAATCTACTGCTGAAACCTGGAACTTATCTCATTTTATCACTGGCTCACTAGCTGTGCCTATCCAGGTCCTGAAGTAAGGGTTCTCGTATTTTCCTGTCTTCTTGTTTTACCTTCTTACTTATCTTATATTCCGATTCGCGGTAAATGTCTTCGTAAGACAGAAATCGAACCATCCACACTCGCAACAGATGTATTGGTTGCATGCATGCGGAGATCGCTTGTAGACGTTGGAGACCGGTTACTCCACAGGGCGGGACTATCCGGGGGTCCTGACTGTCACAACTTTCTTATTCTTATTGAAGTAAGGGAAACATCTAGTACTAAATTGCTTTCAGCAATATTTGGTATACCTACACAGTTTTATCTGTCCGTGTGTCGAATATTTACGTATTTAGCCTTATTCAATTTTTACATTCTTCGATCACAGGCTTGTAAATTTATCCTAAAACTCAAAATGAGGAAGACTTCTATCTGAAATTAGAAAAAAAAAGCAGGCAGGAGTTATGGAACGTATTAAATATATAATAATATATATTTAATTAGAACGTGAAACGAAATCGCTATTTATAAACAAGAAATTTACTTTTGTGGGTCGCCGGCTAGAAGATATGGTAAAAGGGGGTCGCAGGGTGAAAAAGGTTGAGAAACGCTACGTTACAACACATTTAAGTCGCAAATTTCTTCCCCCCCCCCCCACTTCTCGTATTTCGGGACCCTACCCTACGATCTGGTGTTCTACACGGGTATGAATTGGTCACTCCGAGACATTGCCGACGTTACCTCAAACACCTTCCTACCCCTAGTTCTTCCAGTTTGGAAACTGACCCTCCCCCCGTATCTCAGGACTCACCCCTGTGATCAGAATTATGTATAGGTTTAAATTCGCCTCGCCCAGACGTTTCCAATGAGACCTCAACAACCTTCATATCATTAGTTGTTCTTGAGTTGAAAATTTTTCTCCTCGTATCTCGGTACCTGCCCGTACGATATGGATTAGATAAGGTTTGAACTAATCTCGTAGAGACCTTTAAACGACACATCAAAAACCTTTCTAGCCATAGTAGTTCCTACAGTTGAAAATTGCCACCCCCACTGAATCTCGGGATACACCCCTCTGATCTACATTAATGATACGGGTTTGAACTCGCTTCGCCGAGACCTTTACACCGACACCTCAACCACCTTCATAGCCTTTGTGGTTCCAGAGTTGAAAGTGGTCGACAGACGGACAGAGCGGTCGTATAAGACTTCACAGCACTTTATGCTGAAACCTAAAAGGTGTAATTATTTAGTTACAGTAGAACCGCAGTAATCCGACCTCCGATAGTGCGACTCCTCATATAATCTGACTATGACGGAGGTATATGAAATATGACGGGTTTCTGTACTTGTCCTTGAAACACTACGTATATTGCTGAGTCAGTTAGCGTGACACTTGAGTAGCGCGTTCTCATGCTTTACTACTATTTATTTTTAAAGTAGTGATTTTTGACAAGGTGAACAGTTGGTTTATTGTATTTGTCCGACGTTTTCTTAATTATCAAATAGATTTCTTTACATTTTACTGTAATATGGTACATTAATTATTTTTGTTCTTCTGATAATCAGACTTTTCTTGCGTTCCGTCCATGCCCTCAGTCTCAAAGGTGGCGGATTAACGGGGTTCTACTGTACACGGTTTCTCCATTTAATTTTATTGTATATGTATATCTGCGTTCGTCCCTCCTAGGAAGTTTCAGTACTGAAACGAATCGTTAGGATAGCGTATTACATTATAATGCATAAGAGACCAAAGAGTGTTACTAACGGCCAGTGTAAGTGATTTTGTTTAAATTTGGGACCTTTACAGCAAGAGACTGTATCAGGTAACTTACCACAAATAATGAAAAGGACAATTGATCCGCATAGAGAGAGAGAGAAAAAAAAAAGCTCACCTTTTCCTTATAAGTCCCTCTGGAAGTAACTTCACTTCACACCCAGAGACATCGTAGATCCGTACATGAAAGAATCTTGCGTTGTGTTTCGCCTCATTCCACATGGCACGCTTTGGGATCTTGGATCGTGTATGGAACAAATGAAGCATCGAACCCTCTAGACACACATACACTGACTGCGTGTGCCGGATGTGATACACATCAGGGTTGTATTCACCTGGATACTCATTAATCCAGCCCTAGAAAGAAATTCATATTTTACACGTGTCAAGTACAGGGTTCCCACCAAAACTGAGAACTAAAATTGAAAAAGAGTGACTTTTCTAAATAAAAAGTGACCTTGTCAGTGCTACTTTTAGTGTACTTACATATATTTTAACTCAAAATATACATTTGCATGTAATAATGAAGTGAATATATATATATATAAAACACACTGGCGTAACAGGCCTATAGGCCCTGAGCCTGGTCCATCGCCATCTGTCCGTGTTTGGTGGAACTACGTCCACCTGAGTAAGGGCTGTGTGGTCAGCACTGCGCATACCAAACCACGAACAGGCGTATCAGGGACTTACCAGACCGAGTGTGGCCGTCACGTCTTTATTCACGTGACTCACGACGCTGGGTGGACGCCGAAAAGTGGGACTTCATTCGGGAATTGAACCCGGGACCACGCGGACATGAGTCCAACGCTCTAACCACTAGACTGTGGAGCTCCGAAGTGAATATAAAGTTACTGAATTTACGACAATCAACATTAAAGGAGTATGTTACGTAGTAGCACATACGTTGTTTTCTTTTTCAGTGAATATCCCCAACCAAGACAAGGCCAGTTAAAATTGTATCTGCAACGTTTTATTTATTGCCATAAATGCAATATAATTGCAACAATTAATATTTAAATTAAGCACCAACTACTTGCTTTTACGTGAAAATGTGACTGTACTGTAAAATGGGCTAACTTTGGCAGCAAAATACATAACATTTACCTATTTAATACATGCCTTTAAAATTTTTACCCTATTTTTATTTCTCCCACCCTGGAAGCATCTGTGTATGAGATAGTCATAGTGAGTTTCGAAGTGTAAGAGTGATACAGGGCTGCCGAAGTTACCCCCATTCTAAGGTATGCTTACTTTGTATCTATTAAAAATAGCTTCACAATATTTTTTTTTTTTAAAAACCACTTTTGCCAACGTTTTAACTGAATCCTTGATGGTGTTATGGCCTCCAATTTAAAGGGTGGTTTTTTGTTAATTAAACGAACAAAAATTGGTCTGTAAATTGTCTCATATTGACATTCTTTCGTAATATTCCTGAATAATGGATGAGGTTACAATGACTGTATAAAGAATTGACTAAAAAAGTGTAGGAACTACAGTTATCTACGCTATTTTGTATTTTTTTTTAAATTCAATTTAGCTTGTAATAGGAACAAATTATTCGTTTTCTTGTCCTACACGTACACACAGTAATTTTTAATTTTAAAATAAAGAACGTAAGTATAGACAAACACAATATTAACATATTCTAACTTAATGAATTTTTATTAATTTCTTACTACAGGTATAATCTTACAATAGCTTACTTATTATTTAACTTATTTGAAAGTTTTTTTTAAATCTACAAATGATTTCGATTAAGAAAAACTGAGCCCACTGGGGGGACTGAGCTCATATGCTACCGCCAGGCTTCAGCAACGAGCATCCTATTTGGAAGATCAATGTTCCGCTGGAAAAATTACAGCTAGACCTTTTCAAAGCGATCTCAACCATCTTCCTGGCCCTGGTAGTTCCGGAGTTGAAAATTGCCTCTGGCACCACGCCTGCGAGCTGGACGAATGATAGCTTTAAACTCACCGGAGTCAGGCGTTCGGAGAACACTTTAGGAAAAACTGTAGGTCTTGTCCTTAGAAACTCACCAACTCGTTTAGGACGTTAATAACAATTCACTCACTCACGGGTTTGAACTTGTCTTGCAGAGACCTTTCGAACGACACCTCAAACACTTTCCTATCCTTAAGTAGTTCCAATGCTGAAAATCCTCCTCCTCCCCCCTGCGATTAGGATGAATGATACAGGTTTGAACTTGTCTTGCCGAGACCTTTCCAACGACACCTTCCTAATCTGAGGTTGAAATTGTCGACGGACAGCGCGGTTCTACAAGTCTTCATAATATGTGCTGCTTAAGCCTAAAAGTGACTTTAGTGACAGTTCTTTAAAATTAGGGGACGTTTAGTGACCATCAGAAAAGAACTTTTAGTTAAAATAATAGTGACGCAGTGGGAGAGCCTTAGTTTTCTCTTTAAGTCATTTGCCGTTACTTAGAGAGAACTAATCTCCCTTGAAAAAAAAAAAGAAGAAGAAGGAAGAAACTAGAACTCACCTGATACCTGTTCATGACACGGTACTCTTTGGGAGCAGGCACTGACAGAATCGGAAGTTGGCTGTAGTCAGGAATACGAAAAGGTTCTTTCGGTTCGGGAGGTGCCCACAACCATTGCAAGAAAGAAAATGCAAGTGCAGTTAACAACACCCCCACAAGAAACCCTGAGAGAAACGCTGGCATCGGTATTACGTAATAAGACAGTACAATAAGACTAAAATATATAACGTAAATATTCACAAAAATAGACGTAAGAACACCGAACACAGCACTAAGAAATCCGGGAGAAGGATTGGCTTCTGGACGCTTGCCGTCGAGTTCCAGACTCAGTTCAGGAACATTGACAGGGGTCGGAGGTTCCGAGCTAAATTTAGTTTCCTCCTTGGCTTCAACACCGGATTCCACTTCTTCATCAATGGCGGCGAATTCTTCCAAAGAACCGTCCTTGTAAGCACACAACGTTGACATCGCTACTGCAGGCGATTTCCCTACGCTGCTACGAATGTGTCTTTGCCTTAGTTCAGCAAATTTTGGCCGGATTTTATTTCGTAATGATATGTCTCTAATATTTCCAAATTTTCGTTTGGTTTCTTCTTGCACAACATTATCACTGTCCTCCTTTGGTTTTTCTTTTGAATTTGGGTTAGAACACTCAGTCTTCGTTTCGGTGACACTATCCCCTTCCCCTAACGGTAGAAGAACCCCTACTACAGGAGAGTCAGGTTCACCAGTTTTCCCCTCTTGATCCCCTTCTGGAAGTTCACCCATCTCATTCACCAGATTTAGCGACTGCACACAATCTTCTGACTCACTCACATTTAAGCTATCTTTGCTCGCACTAACGGAGAGTCTGCCAGACCCCGAAGGTTTCTTCTCGCTTTTGATATCACCAAATTTCTCTTCCACAGTTTTCGTGATTTTTCCTTTAATTTCATTGATCAAGCTCCACGCATCGATACTATTGTCTAAACTTGCATTTCCGCCGTCTAAACTTGACGATCGTTTCCCGAACTTCTGAAGGTACTCCTTCATTGGTGACGGATCTCGTGAAGGAGTTGCATTCTGCGGCGTTGTTGAGCTGCTCGGAGTGGAAGCCTGCGATGCAGAACTAGGATCATCAGGGAGTTCTTGAAAAAAAAAAAGAAAAACAATTAAAAGACAGTTCAAAAATTAGAAAAATAAATAAATAAAACTATTAAATTAACGAACATCATTACTTAATTTTAGGTACAGGTATGCTTAGATCCCTTGCACAGCCATTCGTATGTATGAAATACGGATCTGTATTGTTTATGATTTTAAAATGTTTTCACAGTTATCCGTATCAACGCATAACATAACAGCCATATTTCTTTCTGTCAAGAAATCTCCTTTTTTTATGCCGTTCATTGTAAAGAAAGCGATTGAATTACCCACCCAATTTCTTCTCGGTTTCGCTGTCAAAGCGTTGCCAGACCTTCCCAACTTTTCGGAAAATCTTATCTTGAATGACGTTCCGCAACTTTTTTTCGTTATTAATCCAAAGTCCGTGACTCTTAACCACTGGACCATGGTGTGATATAATAGTCTTTAAAAGAAATCGAATCGTATAGGGTGAATTCTGCCTGGAACTTCTGCAACATTTTTAATCTTCATGGGCCTCAGTACTTATTTATTTTAATTTAAGCACTGGCAACACTGTACTGTCCAATTCCAAAGAGCGAAAAATTTAAATGGAAACCTGTTAAATGGAGCGCAAACACGCGTGAGTGGGAAAGCTCCAACTTGTTCAATGGAATTAGCTGTCTTCCGTATGACTCTTCGTACAGCCCTTGCGTATACGGACAAATACGTTCGACTCTGTAAGCTCCCATAAGAAAAATAGAATTAGCTAAACATAAGTATTCGGTAATTGTGGATGACTATGTAACGGGCCTTAGTAAATTATTAGCAATAATGTCCGAGAGCAATGATTTCCTGGTAATACTTTACTATACACGGTGTCTAGGGAACCCGTACACCTCTTCTAAAATGAAGGGGATAAGTTATTACAAAAAATAACAAACATCGAAATAACTAAATCGGGGATGCTTTATAGCAAATGATATTTGAGCGTTTTCACAAGGAAAGCCTCCATTGCCCTTGACATGATTATAACAGTGTGTCAAAAAGATGAACAGACCACACTTAACACTAGAAAGGAATTGTTTTTATTAAATATAACAAAAATTTACACAAATGAATCGGTATGCTCTATCGAATGGTGATATTTGTTATTTCCAATACTGACCGGAAGTGACCTATCCAGACCGGAGGTTACACTTTTTTTTTTAAGCGGAACCTTGATTCTACGTCAAAAATTAAGACACTTTTGTCTGAAACATTTTCCCAGAAAATGCTTCCATAGACCTAGAAAGGATTTTGAGTGGTCTCTGAGCATTTAAATTCATCTTTTCAATACACATTCAAAAAATCATTTCAAGGCCAATGGAGGCGTTTGTTGTAAAAACATTTCAGACAAAAGTTGATTAATTTTTGATGTAGAACCAGAATCTGATTTAAAAAATACTGTTTTCTTAAAAAAAAATTCAACTTTCTGTCTAGATAAGTCACTTTCTGTCAGCACTGGAAGTTGTGAATATCACAATTCGATAGAGTATACCCGATTTAGTTACCCAAACTTTCGTTATTTTTCCGGGCCAAAACGAGATGAGATGACTGGGGAATGGAGGAGACTGCATTATGAACTTCACGGGCTTTACGACTCACCCGATGATGTAAGAATGAAATCGCAACGATTGAGATGAGCAGGATATGTAGCTAGGATGGGGGAGGAACGAAGATTATATCCCATCGTGGTTGGTAAGCCGGAGGGGAAGAGACCGCTGAGAAGACCGAGACGACGTTGGGAGGATAATATTAGAAGGGATCTTCGAGAAGCAGGTGTCTGTGATGAAAGCTGGCTTGATCTTGTTCAGGACAGAATCCCATGGAGAACATTTGTTACTTCGACGATGAGCTTGCGTGTTCCGTAAGCCATAGAGTTAAGAAGGGGTGAGTGGGAGGTCTCAGACATTCTGCATAGGCAATGCTTTAAGTTAAATTTCTCTTTGCTACCAGCTGAGTCATTTGCTGACTGTGGGACGATACATTTCTCGTCTGGCTTCTATAAGTTCATAAATGGTGACCGCGGGTGTTTAATACTAATTGTTGTTTATTACAATGAAGCAATGCGGGCTCTTTTCAATGTGATCTTAGAACGACTGGGCCAGCAGTTACCTCGTATCGTTATAAATATTTCTTTCTGTTTGTTTACACAATATTCCTTACCATATTCTACGAATGTCTTGATTCCCTTAACTTTTCTTATCTTACTTTTTTGATAAAGTTTTGGGGCTCCATTTCAGGTTAGCTCAGCCGGTAGATGGAAGTCGCGTCGCAGGTTTGTGTGAAGTGCAGACATATAGGGACTTGCCATCCGGCATTTAATGGAAGCTAGTAAGGAGCAGGACTCAACTCCTTTACCCGCAACAGAGATAAACGATGTTCAATATCTCGCGTACCTGTACCTTCCGCCAGCAAGAAACGCACAACCCGTCACTCTTCTTCTTAACGAGCCTCCGTGATATGCTGGGCGGCAAGTCCCTTACTTCGCACGTTAGTAATACTCCTTCACACACGCCTGCGACGCGACTGCCATCTACCGACCGACAATAGAACCCCGGCACGAGTTTCGTGGAGACGTGGCATCTACACGTTGAGATATACGAAGTGGCCTGTTTTCCACTGACTGCCCCTTATACACAATGCACATAACCATGTTACGGAACGAGACTGCACAATACGAAGTTATGCACCAAGTACTTAGTGTTGAAAAGAACATTTACAACTGGTTCAACGTATCAAATCCTAATGGATATATCCTCAGGAAGCAAGACGTCAAAGGCAAAAGAAAGAATATGCCCAGAAGCGTGAAAGGATGAATGTCTGATTGTAACTGGTTGAGATCAGTGTGGCCAAATACGTTCTTTTCACAACAATAAAGAAGGCTATTTATACTAAACACATTGTGTATAATTAAGTAAGTTTAGTCTGAATATGTTTACCCACAACTGGATTTGTTCCATCGTTCTTTTTTAGTACAATATAGAGTCGGATTGCTATGTATGGTAGGTATTTTTAGTGCAAGTCCCTTAAACTTTCAAATAACTGCTGCATGTAATCCAGATGCTTTTCAGTATTGAGTAAGTGCCAGTGCATGAATCAGTGGCCACGTAATCGTGGGGACATTACACCAGGCACAGGCTGTGAGTGTGGACGAGCAGACAGACACACCGTATCATGTAGGTGAAATGGGCACCGATAAGGAGCACATCAGACACTGTTTACTTTTTTAGTTCGATAAAGCCGCAGCCTGCTGCAACGTCCGGTAATTGTATGAAGAAGATGAAGTTTACATTCTCGAGTTAAAAGATTCTGAAGCTGATCACTTAGCGGTAGTGTGTGTGTCGGCCGTTCCGTGCACGGTAGAAAAATTGAGCACTAGGTAGCTTTACTAAAGGTAAAAAAAAATATATTAAGGCACGGAGAACGAATGTGTTATAAAAAATATGGACCTTATATACTAATTGTAGTCGTCCTCTTAACCGAAAACAGTCACTTCTAAGTAAAAGCTTTTCGCCGACGATTACAAACAATATTTAAGGTATGTAATTTTGGTAGTTAGATGTGAAGTTTTGTGGCCGTGTGTTCTGTAGTTTTTCCGGGCTGTGGTCGACCTGGTCGCCGTGTAGGTTGGAGCGCTAAGCAAGCGACTCGAAGGTCTCGGGATCGAATCCCGGCTGGGGCATGGAATTGTATCTATGGCTCAGGCCGGGATATGTGAGGGAAAGGGATTCGGGAAGGTGTCGGTCAGGGCCTATGTTCAAGGTGCCATCCCAGCATTTGCCTGGTGTGACAGGGAAAAAAATGGAAAAACCTCAGTCAGGATGGTCGGCCGCTGGGATCGAACCCGGGATCTCTCGAATGCTACACCAACGCTCTACCACTGAGCAACGGCGGCTCGGTGGCTGGGGCATGGATGTAAATTTTAACAAGCATCGAATTCATAATCGTAACGGGTCGAAGTCCAAGTTACTAAAAAAATATGGTTCATACAAAATAAAGTTGACATTATTTTAATGTGCTGCGTTTACGTTCAATGCCATATTTTTTTTTTACCCTGTGGCAAAGTTTTATTTGAGAAACCTAGCGCTCAATCATCTACCACGCATGGAACAGCCGACACAACCTACCTCTGTGATAAGCTTCAGAATATTTTAACTCCACCTTACACATCACACTATTGCTATTACTACTACTATCACTCATTATTATTATTGTTATAGCTACATGTAAAATTGAGTCTGTTCGGAGATATTTCATAAGATTACTATGCCACAAAATGGGCGAACTTTATTATAAACACGGGTATGAATATTAGAAGAATCAATTAGCTATAGAAGCACTACATTCTCGTTTTGGTTAACAAAGATAGTCAATTTATTGAGGATTTATTGTCCGACAAAATTTAGTACTATAATATTTTAGAAAAGATTCTGTTGCAAGTATTTTTTTTTTTTCATAATCTATTAACGACAAAATTTCGCATAATGGTATTCTAAAAAGAATGGTTGAAAATTATAATCAACAATGAACAGGGATATCGTCGTCTACAGCCCCGTATCCCACACAAGAATACTCCTATTTTTAAATTACAAGATTAACAACACTGTTAAGTATATAAAAACACGAACTAGATTATTATTTTTTTATTAATTCCTCTGTAATCATGTATGTAAACTGAACTTATTGCTACATCTGGTGTTATATACAGTGCAGCCCACTTATAACGAATATGGAAAAAATGACGGTCTATTACGAACAATGGTACCCGTCAAGACCGCTTAAAGCGAAGTTTTCAGAACGGATTCATGTTTCGGACATTTTCCGCTTTTTCGTGGCTATTGTTTACATGTAAAGGCGGAAGAACAAAAGGTTGGAGGCCGTGAACACCCCTTCCCCTTTGTTTTGTAATAGGGCGAGTGCAGAACGGGCAAAGGAATCAACTTTCTTTTGTTCACAGCTGCAAGCTAAGTATTTAGGTCAATTCCACCCCATCCCCACCCTCTCTTTGCTTCTGGTGGTGCATTATAAAGCATAACGTGTAATACAGTTGTACGACTTTTGCTCTACCTAGAGAAAATAAAATGATATGCGCAAGAAATCTGAAAAGCAATTTAATATCCTGCTCTCCCGATTTTTATGGAAACGAAATGTGCTGAAACATGCATAAGAAACAAGAAAGACGAGGTTAACTCATTTTTTCTTTTTTTCAGACGCTGAACAGCACACTGGAATAAAACTTCGGCGAAAAAAAAATAATAATGGAAGAACTGCAAAATGTACGGTAGGGTAGATGATAACCAGGGATAGGCACAAACAAGTAGGTCAAAAAAGGAGACATTGTAGACTAAAATGTTAAAGAGACAAAAAAAATAGAGAAAAAGGTACTAAAAGAGACCATCTGACGTATCCATAATTTTTTTTTACCAGTGAGTGTAAAAGACTACATTTATACGTGTATGTGTGTTAAAATCCCCTACCAAAGGGCCGGTTAAGTCCAGAATTGAACAGAACTTATATTAAAATTGTGATAATAAAACAATATTTATTTATAAATATTGTGAAATATTTTGAATGAACCTACAGCATGAATGACATATTACAAAAAACAAACTCTCACTTCAGTAACAGTTCAGAGTTTTGTTAATAAAGGACAAATTAAAATGTACGTTCAATTTTGGACCTGGATGGGGCATGGCCAAATACATTTATTACTTTGACAATGTACATAACATTTCAGAAACTACACAAAATTCAGGACTTCAGCCGAGATTTGTCCCACGAAATTAGAAAAAATACATGAAGAAACAGACAAAATCCTCAAAAAAATCCCTGATGAAAATTCATTTAATAAAATCACCTTCAGATGCACCGCTATACTGCTGTATATTCTTTTTTATACGTGTCTGCTTGTTATGCTTTTTTTTCTTTTTGTAATTCGGAAAAAATACGTGAGTCTGTTTATAACGAAGTTCGGATATAAAGAACTCATTTTGTTCGTCGCTTGAAATTCGTTATACAAGGGCTGCACTATATTGTCACCTATATTTTACTTCGAATGTTACTCAGAGTCCACTGTATTACGTGGTTGTCTAGGTTTTTTTGTCTTATTTTTTTTAACGTAAAACAACTTGACTTAGTGCTTTACAGGCTTCACTGCACTAACTAGTTAATAAATAAATTATTATATGAAACGTACCTTCCTTTTCCGCTGTGTCCTCATCTGCACTTGGATACAGTTCCTCCAACTCCTCGCCTTCTGCGTGGAAACGGATAGAGAAAGATGGAACGGACGTTGTGATGGGTTTCCCTGAGAACAAAATAAGTCATTTACACTCAATACACTTTAGGATTGAACAACGTATGATACACGCAACGCAGAGATGAAGTATGAATTAATTAAGAGAGACGTACACACCAATCACTGAACCAGTTCACCCACTACACTCAAAAGCAAGACGATCCAAAAAACACAGGTTATTACAAAGGGCAATCCGCTCGTTAATTGACGTCCACTGATCTACATGTCATTTATGACACATCTGAATTTTCCTCGGGACGGGAGGAAGCCCGGAGCAGGACGTTTAGGCGCAAGGCCGTTAATCTACCTAAGTGGGTTATAATGTATTTCATAACTAGAACCCGGATGTTTAGGCACTAAAATCCGTGAAAAATAGGCACTACAAATTTCCAATAAGGTCAAAAAATGTAACTGAACTCGTAAAACTTTCACAAATAATTTGGTAAAAACTAGAATAGCACCCTGAACATAGCAAAGTTTCCGCACATCACGCAGACATTGTCTCTACCGGTTGAAAAAAATAAATAAAAAAAAATGGAAAAGGTGCTATTTGTGGAAAGTTATTTCAGATTTCATTCAAATAGGCACTATACATTGAAATAGGCTGAATAGGCAAAATAAAATTTGCTGTAGGCAGCCCATGAAACTCCAAAATAAACTTCTGTCAAGTTACCCGTATAACATATCTAACGTAAAGGAATAGGCATTTTATATATTCATAACATTGAATGAATGCCCATTTTTACGTATTTGCAACAGAGATATTGGAAAGGAATCAACAGTGAAATCTAATATAGATATTGAATAATTTATTTTGTCTTATGTTATACACAATAAGAATAGTAATCATAGGGAACGATTCCCCTTTCTTTCCAAAATATGCCTCACCATGCCTTGTATTTCAGGGTCACTTCTCTAGTTCGTAAAATATTTGCACCAACTAGCTCTCGAACGTATCAAATTTGCTCGACCGCTGTCACTAATATTGCAGAAAACTTCATAATATTTTTATTTATTTTCGTTTATTAACTGAATGAGTTTGTTATTTTAATTTCCCAGCATTCACTGTTAATAGCGTAACTCTCAGAGAACTATGTATGCAGGAAAGCAAACTATTTAATAGTGAATAAATTATACAGCATACTCCCCTAAATAATTATTCTCAAACCAATCAGCGACAGGTAACAGTTCTGCCGTCAAAACAGGAACTAGGGCCATCAAATGCTTCATTCAATGCATTTATGGGAACAAATGTTAAGGAAATTATCATCCTAGCTTTCAGTGCAAATTCTGGGTCTGATCTGTACCTGTAGGTCAGGGAATCTGACGCTAGCTTTTCTTTTCTTTCATGTTCCTTGTCAAGTGAAAGAGGCAGACAAACTACCAAGCGTCATGAAGTTAATTATTATTGTAGAAAAAGGTAAAGCTATCCCCTGTGCGATACGCACGCGCCGTGAACGGTGCATGGGGGATGTGGAGGTAGCGCTCCACATCTTCTTGACCTACGGTACGAAGTGAGGTGGGGTTCTCAGTCCCAAGCTCGACCGCCTTTACCTTCCCAAGGACACTCTGGTACTTAATTTGATAGGAGGCTGAGTGTACCTCAGAGCGCCAGTCATGGGAACACCGAGAGTGCAACCTGAAATATTGTTAAGTCTTCAAAATCCTAAGAGATTGATTTAGGTTCAAAAGTAGGCCATTTTGATTTGATAATACTAAATATAAATAATCTTTGGTATGTACGTCGTTGTTTATTGGGAGCAGGCAATATAAAAATCGGCAAAACATAGCCAGTACCTTCTCCCATTAGAACAATAATTTGCGAAAATATTTCCTTTTCGGTTTCTTTAAAATCGGTAGAGACAAGTTCTGCGTGATGTGCAGAAACTTTGCTGTGTTCAAGGTGTTAGTCTAGTGTTTGCCAAATTATTTGTGGAAGTTTTACAAGTTCAGTTGCAATTTCTTTTAGCTTATTAGAAATTTCTAGAGCCTAAACATCCGGACTCTAGTTATGAAATACATCATAACATATGTAGGTAGGTTAATCTATTTAGATAACCGGTTTTGCGCCCAAATGCCATGGACCCCGTACGCCATAGTGCTGTTACCGCCCATAAAACTCATGTTATCTTATTATCTCAATTTTCCAAATTTCTAAGCAGTATTAATAACATACTTGCTAATACAAATTCTAGGACTGGAAGCATACACAAATTGTAATAAATAGTAAAGAGGATTTGGTGTACTACGCATGCGCATGCTACTTTATTAGTTGAACAACTACATAACAGGTTGAAGCTATAACGATTTTGAATACTATTGAATGAATAAAATGTTAGTTTCACACAAATATGATGTTTCGTTGAAATTCTGCTGAAGACAATGTCCTCACAGGAATTTAAATGCTTGCAATTTTAAATTTTGGATTTTATTTAAGGTCTTTAGGCAACTTTAGCTCAGGTTTTGAATTGTCTTCAGGAAAATATATTAGGTTAACTAGTACAATTAGTCCATCATCGGGGAAAGTCGTTCTTTTCGATTGAAAGTGAATGCCCCACCCACCCACCCCCCTCCTCATTTTTCTCTTTCCTCAACCTAAGAAAATATTTGAAAGGACAGAAATTTACCAGTGACGAAGTATTGATTGTAAATGCCTTTATAAAATATCTAATTTATTTGACTTGAAATTTCATTCATAAATTTTCATAATATTGTTGATTCCAACAACAAGCTAAACAATAGGAAATATCACTTAGTTTTCCTTCGTTACGGCCCTAGTACCTCACTGAATAAATAATAATTTCATTATCTTTCCTTACTGTTTAACTTTCTACTTAAGCAGAACGTAAAAAGGGAAATAATTGTTTTCTTCCCTCAGGTATTCAACTCAAAACTCAATTTTAGTAAACGAGTAGTCTTGTTCCATAGTGAGTCATAAAATCTAAAGGCGTCTCTGCATTATTCCTATTCTCTAGTTTACTGTTGGTGTCATAAATGAATTATCAAGTCAAATAAATTATAATTTATTGAGTAAGATACTAGAGTGCTAACGAAGGAAAACTTAGGGATATTTACTATGCTCTACTGTTCGCGCTTTCCCAAACGAAGGTATTTCGTTTTACGCGAATAAATAAATGTTCACAATATTTAACTATAATAAAGCTTTAATTAAATGTCTAATTTGCACACACACTGTAGCTTATGCTAATTATATTAAGATATAGCTCACGAACACAGAGACTCTCGCACACGAGACGCACTCTTCAACCACCACGTTAACACTGGTTGAGCACGGGGCTAGCCTCCCCATCCTCAGCTCTCACCCCTCTACGAGGGTACCGTTATTTACAAGAAGCCAAGCTTGTGGCTAGAACAAGCAACATTTGAAAATAAGCCCGTTAAACGGCAGAAAAGGAAAAAAAAAAAAAAAATGAGCAGGGCAGAGAGGCCCAAACAT
>JAGDQP010003314.1:876-53646 GCA_022664845.1 Lepisma saccharinum
TAACCTCAGTCACGATGGCCGCCAGAAGGACTCTGACAATGTGCTTCTGTAGTGCCGATTCTAAGTCTCGGACCTTAATCACTGAACCAAGAGAAGTTTGATTTCTGGTAGTAAACATCAGCAAAATAAATTACTGAACAAGCACGTTAAAAAAATATTGCACGTGAATTTACGAAGTTGCTTCTACTTTGGTTTACGGAGAAATTACTCTGCTATATTGCAAACTGAAATCCATTTTCACCTTCAAGAGCAGCCCTACTGTTCTTGGAAGTGAATCTAGCTTCTACTGCAACAAACCATAGTGTAACAAAATGAAACATAAAAAAAAAAGCTTCATTGAATACTGCTAACAGAACGTTTAGAAACAAAGAAAACAAACTATCTGATTTTATACTTGATACTGTGTATGTGCTAACCTCCTGTGAAGACTTATATGTAGTCTTAAAAAAGAAAGTTTGTAATGGCATATCATGACACATTAACAGCAGACAGTAAGACTAAAGCAAGAACAATTAATTTTCAACAATGCAAAACCATAATATAGAACAAGGACACAATATAGAACTCAGTAAAACAAGAACGAATACAATTTAAACTACTGTCAGCCATAAACCAACAGATAGAAAAAATGTTGAAAAAAAAAATCAAATAGTTTACTCACCAACAGAAAACTTTAAGTGAAAGAAAAATAGATTTTTTTTTCACATTGATTTACAAGAACAAAGAAGTGATATTTTAAATAAATGTGCAAAATCCAACTTTCGTATTTTAAAAAGGGTGCCGTGCTTATTCGTTAACAAACTTGAAAAGTTAACAATCTTCCTAAAATACGTTAGTTGTGTTTTGATGTGTAATATCGGATTGAACAACACGATCACAATGTTGACTACGTACGAATTTTTTTTCATGTTAATTTTAGTAATACGAATAATGCTAAGCCATATCTAGATCATAATCAGGGCATTTCAGATAGCTGTACATACTAACATTATCTTTTTATGTGTGGATGTGCAAGGGATTATTCCGACATTCCACAGAAGTGTTATAACGGTTCATAATATCTAAAAAAAAAACAGCATATCGTAGCAAGCTGCAACGTGCTTTCTAATTTAAGTTACATGAATAGTTTATACAGTCATCTCAAGTTTGACAATGAGCACATTTTGTGGTGAAAGGTGTGTGGTAAGATGCAACCAGAGTGCCTCTATTCTATGTATTATTGGAACATTTATTTAGTAGAACCGTAGAAGAGTTCGAGTTGCTGTACCTACCTCATAGTGATTGAAAAAATATCAATAAGATTCTTTTAAGGTGCTCCACTGTTTTGTTCTATTGATCATTCTAAAAGGCTCACATAGGTGCTTTATTTCATTTTCTTCAAATTCTACATTAATTTATTTCCTATGGTACAGCATACAACTATGACCTAAGCGTCTCATGTCTGAGAGATGACGCCCCTTGACGAGTACTTTTATTTGCATTTGGGTCTGAGGTGGTGGCTTTGGCCTAAATTCGTCACGTTTGAAGAATGACTCCCTTGACGATAACTCTCCGGGAAAGGGATGGGGGAGGTAGCAGCCAGGATCTTGGTTGAGGTACTAGTGAAACGAAAAAAAAAACTGGGAAACCTTACTCAGGATAGCCGGCAGCGGGGCTCAAACTCATGTGCCTCTCCACTGCTGATCCGAAGTCTGCGACATTATCAACTGGATTCCGAGAGATAGTTGTTCGGCAAGTACATTTCTCAGGGAAAGCATGGGGAAGATATCGACCTGAGCCGCTAGTAAGATCTCGGCATTCGCCTGGTGAGACAGAGAAAGACTTCAGTAAGGTTGACCGGCGTAAGCGGACTGCAACTCGCGCCATCTCCCTAGTGTTTACCTGAATTAGGTAATCGTAATCACCAAACCACTGGAACTAGGTCTGACTGTGTATTACATTAACTAATTATATTAAAATATCATCTAACAAAACTCGTAGAGAGAAAACTGACATTTTCTTACCTGCTGGTTTACAGCTAATTCTCTCGTTTAGTAAACGCTTACAAATAACTAAAATCGTGATATATTTCGCAAGTCGATGCGCTCGCATTCTCAAACGATGGGAAAAATTAAAAGGATAGGTTATGTGGTGAAGAGTAAGGTGTGAATGCTGTACTGCTCTGTACGGCTGTATATGGCCAGCCAAAGATTCACAAAAAAGAGGTACAATATCGCATCATTATCTCGGGTAGAAACCATCCCACTTTCAGGTAAGCTAAATGGCTTGCGAAAAAATTGAGTACAAACAAAAAGAAATTTCTATATACTGTCACCAACACATGAGAAGTAAAACAACAGGTGGTATCACACATTAATGCAGATTCCATTAAAATGGCCTCCATAGATGTAGTTGACATGTACACATCAATTCCGATTAATTTAGCCCTTCAGTGCACGGAAACTTTGTTAAAGAAGCAACACAACACTGAAATCGAAGTTCAGGAAATTATTAAATTATTGGAATTCTGTCTATCTAATAATGTCTTCCAGTTTGAGGATACACACTACATACAGAAGAATGGATTAGGTATGGGCAATCCATGATCTCCGACACTGGCAGACATAGTCATGAACCACTTTGCAACTCATATATTAAAGCACTCCGAAGCTAGACAGGTTAGGTACTACAGGTTTGTTGATGATTCTTCCAAACAATTTGACTATGTTTTCCAACAGTTGAATCGAATACACCCTAGCCTAAAATTCACCAAAAAATTAGAAGAGAATGGCAGTATTAATTTTTTAGATATTAGCATATACAGACACAACAACAGGTTCCAAACTAAAGTATACCGCAAACCTACCGCAGCGAACCAATATATACATGCTAAGTCGTTCCATTCTAAACAAATAAAACAACGTTTGGTTCAATTTCTTCTTGCGAGCATACAATCTGTGCACCAACCAATATGACCTAGAAAATGAAATCCAGCAAGTGATCAATATAGGCCAAAGAAACGGATATCACAAAGCAGAACTCCTCGAATGGAACAAACAGGCAAAATTACGCTTTACACAAATGAAACAACAGGTTAGAAAAAAAAAAAAAAACAGATAACCACAAATGGATTAGTTTACCTTCTTACCCAACACTAACCAAAAGACTAAAGAAAATATACACGGAAAACAACCATAAGCCAATATCGGTCCCCCCCATTACCATGGAGAAACATTTTACGTCATTTAAAAGTTAGTTTGTCCCTAAGAACGAAGGTACAGGGGTATATACCGTTACATGTGAATGTCATGAATAATATGTAGGCCAAACAAAACGCAGAGTTTCGGTTAGGGTAAACGAACACGTCCGAGATGCCAAACACACACACACCACTTCAGGCTTATCCCAGCACCTAAAAAACACACAACATAATATTACTGATGTCTCCATTGTACATAAAACAAATTCGGCTATTGAAAGAAACATATACGAAAGTACATATATTTTTAAGTGTAAACCAAAATTAAACCTATACAGGACCAATGGACAAGAGCTGGATACCAATACTTCATAATACATTTGATTGCCAAAGATAACATTTTATTTATTCGTAACATACAGTCACATCACTCAGGAGGGTTAGATGTTGTTGTTGTTGTTGATTGTTTATTTACTCTTCATACAAATACGAGCACGGAGGTATCGTCAGCCTGGCAACATTGTTCCTATACTCTGTCAAGTACTTTAAACGAGCAGTACAGCATTCACACCGTACTCCTCACCACATAACCTATCCTTTTAATTTTTCCCATCGTTTGAGAATGCGAGCGCACCGACTTGCGAAATATATCACGATTTTAGTTATTTGTAAGTGTTTACTAAACAAGAGAATTAGCTGTAAACCAGCAGCTAAGAAAATATATTAATATACTTACCTTGATGAGCAAATCCTTCGGAAGAGGACTATCAACAGTAAATGGCCTTTTCACTTTCTTGTGCACAGTCTTCAGCCATTTCACAATGGATACAAGCTCTCCTTGAATTGCTTCTGCAAAGTCATGTTCATGTGGGAAGCTAACTTTTAATGAGTCAATAGTAACACCCCTGAAATGAAAATAAATAAATAAAAAATAATAATGGATGATTGAATAAGCGAAAAGAACAATACATGTCAATTCCGGTAAAAGGGTTCCCTTTGGGAATTTAATAGCCTAGAATAGTTTTGTTCACTGTTTCTTTCAGGCATGCTTTCGGGGAGGGGTGGGGGCTTTTCAAGGATGATGATGGGATGAATTGGTGGAATGGAGAAAGTGGGAGGAAACGGGAGAACCCCGAGAAAACCCACCCACACGGTGTTTGCCCACCACAAAGCCCACATGGCATGAGCAGGGATCGATCCAAGGACCCCTAGCAGCAGGTGAGCGCTCTACCAATTGAACCACCACGGCCCACCGCCCCCTCAAAAGAATTAGTCTCAACATTTGTATTACTCATACGTATTAATAACACATTCTATAAATACTGTTCATTTTATTTTGAGGTTAACTAAGGAAGCACGGCATTATTATTAAGTAACGTTATTGTTAATTTGCATTTGAGTACATTCGAGTCCATATACATTATTTATAATTTTCGTGAGGCCCACACCCCCAACGAACACCGAAATGAAATCTTCTGGAAGAAACACTGCTTTGGGCTGATAGGAATCACATTTCAAACACAATAAGAAGGATATTTGTATAGACGGAAGCCGTATGACAAAGATATTTTTTCAAAATGAAAAGTACAACGCAAACATTAGAATAAAATCTTTTCTGTCCTGCAGTGCAATAAAGGGATGATCTTTAGTGCTGCGATAGTAAGAAGTTCTTCAAATGTAAGAATCATAACAAAACGCTCTTTCTGGAAAGACTATTATTGCTCACATGTGAAGCACAAACGACCTGGTGACCCCATAACCTATTTGTGTTTCTTCAGGTACAGCATTTCGTAAAATATAGACGAAAAGCAAAAGCAACCTATAGGTTGACTACGCGTGTGCAATTAAAGATTAACAATATTTACCAGCAAAACTAGACTTCAGTACAATTTTTAAGCTTGTTTTATACATTACACACATGTTATTAGGTATAGTCAATAAATAACGAGGCAGAGAATACCTCACTAGCACTATGGTATTGAGAAAACGTGAGACGGGTCTGAAATGGAGGTACTAGTTTGAGGAAAACGTTTAGCGCATGTTTCTTTCGCTAGATGACGTATGTGTCCCGAAACAAATGTGAAAAGGATGCTAGGCAAGCAGCGGCTGTGTCCATTTTTATTCAGTTTGAAAGCGACACCAGAACAACAGGCCTGTCGCATGACCATGTCTCTGCAATCACTGCAGCGTTACAACAACGCTGGGGGCGACACTCTCTCAGCAGATGTTACCAGTGACGAAAGTTGATGCCACCACTTTGAGCCGGAGACCAAACAGCAAAGTCTTCAGTGGAAGCACACAACGGTTTCAAACGGATGATGAAGTCAAGTTGTGCGTGCGCAATTCGTTCAAACAATAGCCGAAGGATTTCTACGAGCATGGCATTTTTCGGCTAGTATCACATTGGCATAAATGCCTGAACAACTGCGGACAATACTTTTAAGATTAGTGAAATAATTACTGTGAAATATTCTCTGCCTCCTTATTTATTGACTGCTCCTAATATTTTGCTTACAGTGTATCTTCTGCAAATACAGAATGAGATTAAAAATAAACGAGTAAGACTTTTGTAGAACACCACTTTGCAGGTGAAACCGTTTTTCTGTGTTTATCTACGAAAGGAAATTGAGAACGGTGAGATATCCAACTGGAAACCCTATTTATTTTATAGTAACACTTGTACCTGACAAGTGTATTTTAATGGCATTGTACATAAAGAAAAACACAGCTTTCTGATAAGACTGATTTCTTTAATAACAAAAATAACTTAAAACGTAATAGTTTTGGAAGTATACCTCTTCCTTCCTCAGACTACACTCTGCAACTCTCAGAAAGCTGTGTTTTTATTTATGCAAGATGGATACAAGGCCATATTAACATAATATATTTACTAACTAGTAAAATTAATGTGAAAAGAAAGTAGAAGGTATGTTTTTAATAAAGAAAAACAGATTGTTTACTTTCTTTTCATCATGACCGTACAAATAATAGATCTTATACACTAGCACTAACCAAGTTCCCTGACTTCCCACATTTTCCCCCGGTGACCCTGTATAAAATTATACCTTACTACAGATGTATCCACTGAGTAAAAGAGCATCCTTCTAACAATATCTTGTTAACTTCTCTTTTAAGAGTAGCTTTACCGACGGTGTAACAAGTACACTACGAAAAAAGGGTAACAACAAGCTGTAAATTAGAGGAAATCAAATATACAACGGATTCTCAGTGACCAACAGAGTTTGGCGCATTCTTAGATTTCATTGTTGGTCTGTAACCGCTACAAATTTTCAATTGTAAGGTTTACATATCTGGTGTAGTAAAAAGTAATCCATTATTTTTGCATGACATTGAAGGCTTGACTTACCATAGTTAGAATGATCCGATTTAGGTCACATATGCGCCGTTTTGTTCGATAACGTGTTGCCATTTGGAAGGTAATATCATGATGCCTCTCTCATAGAAGCCCTTGTCCCTATTGGCAAAAAATTGAGACAGTCGATTTTCACAAGCCTCTCTTGAAGCGAACTTTTCACCAGCAAACGTGTTCACCATGGACAGGAACAGATGGTAATCACTCGGTGCCAGGTCCGGACTATAAGGTGGATGCATAAGAACCTCCCAACCAAGCTCCCGGAGCTTCTGGCGAGTCACTATCGATGTGTGTGGCCTGGTGTTGTCCTGGTGGAACACAATGCCTCTCCTGTTAGCCAAAGCTGGGCGTTTCTGGGCGATTACTGCCTTCAGACGGTCCAATTGTTGACAGTATAGTTCCGAGTTAAGGGTTTGGCCGTAGGGGAGCAGCTCATAGTAGATAATTCCCTGCCAATCCTACCAAACACACAGCAAAACCTTCCTGGCCGTCAATCCTGGCTTGGGCACCGTTTGCGCCGGCGCACAGCGCTTCGACCACGACCGTTTTCGCGTGACGTTGTCGTAAGTGATCAACTTTTCATCACCAGTCACCAACCGCTTCAGAAATGGGTCGCTTTTGTTGCGATTCAGCAGCGATTCGCAGATGGAAATTCGGTCCATGAGGTTCTTTTGCGTTAACTCGTGTGGCACCCATACATCAAGCTTCTTTGTGTATCCAGCCTTATGCAAATGGTTCCACACGGTTTTTTGTGCAATGTTTAGCTCTTGGGCAATCGAAACAGTGCTTACATGACGGTCGGACGCGACAATGTCCATGATTTTATCGACATTTTCGACACTTGGCCTTCCAGTGCGTGGTACATCTTTGACGTCAAAATTACCGGCACGGAATCGACGAAACCAAAATTGCGCGTGATTGGCTGTTACAGTATCAGGACCATAAACACTATTCACATTTGCAGCCGCCTGGCTTGCGTTTTCGCCTTTATCGAAGAAAAACTGTAAAATATAGCGAATTTTCTCTTTGCTAGTGTCCATTTTGACGCGCGCTCACACAACACGGAGTCAACTCATCACAACTATCTGAACAGTGTTTGTAGTACGCAATCTCATCGTTTGAACGCCATCTCGTTGAACCCGATCGGACTTATACAACGCGAGATACAGATCACTGAAGCCATCTATTGGCAAAATAATGGATTACTTTTTACTACACCAGATAGTATATTTTGTACTGTGATGTTAAATTCAATAGCAATGAACTGTGTTTAATAAAGCTATGTCATTAATTAACCAGGGTATCTACAGAATTCACAGAAGCCAAATTTATGACTTTGGCATGCAACGAAAAGATGAAGAATTCCTGGGAACTCGGGATTGTTACACCTGAAATCACAAGATATGAATCATCTGGGTAACTATATCTGTTAACACATCCTGCTGTAATACTAAAATTTCATATCAAACATGCTTCAAATGTATGGGAATATTTTTTCTGCCCACTCGGGAAAATGGCAAATGTACCATTAAAAATAAATTAAAATTGCAAGTTCTAACTGATCAAATTCATGACCAATGATTCAATTTCATTGTTTGTTTTTTTATGACTCTCATGAGTTGTAGATACCCTGTTAATTAGTTTTCTATCACGTAAAACTGTAGAAACGGCTTAAATAGCCCTTTTTATAAAACCACACAAATATTGCCGAAACGAGGGAGAAAAAAACAAAAACAAAGAGGGGCTATGCACACACTATATAAGTTTAATAATCTACATATGACAAACATTATACTTTATTTCGTTTAACTATATCTAATTTATTTTCCTTATTTCATTTACAGTTATGGGCTGAAGTGGCAACTACGGCCTAAGCTCGTCACAATTTGGAGTAATGACGTCTTTCGGCGAACATTTTTCCGGAAAAAGAAATGGTAAACGTAGCAGCCAAAGCCTTTGTTTAGTTATTTCTCATATCAAAGGAGAGAAAGATAGAAGGACTGTTAGAAAATGGATAGAAGTTACGTTGTTTATGAGATTGAATAATGTATAATGTATATTTGCGGTGGAACAACAATACATGTTCTTAATATTGTTCCTTCACTGTATTGACATAAATTCGTTCAACAAGTGAAGAAAAAGTTTTTTTTCAATATACAAGAGATTCTGGTACTTTTATGAGCATTTACAAGGTTAAGACTAGAATACATTGATTCTGGCTTAATACCGTTATCATTTATCCCGTATTTTGAAGCGCAATCTAGCAACTCTGATAATTATATTCTCGATGAGCTCACGCGGTGATTTGACAAAGGAAACTAGGCTAATAGAAAAATATATTCACTAAACACATCGAACTGGTTCATGAAACAAAGCTTAGAATAAGGACTATATAACACACAGGAAACCATGCTTCAAGTAACCATAATTTTACTCTGGTGCTCGAATTAAATAACCGCTGAAAAATCACTCGAATACACCCAAAAATTCAAATTCGAAATTAAAACAAAATATTTTTCTCTATCGACAGTAACACAATGGTTGTCCTTACCACGTCTTATTCCAGGGTAATATAAATCCATCAGTGTTTTCTCGATCCAACTTGATTTCCAAATTATCCTCAATTGTTCCAGTTTGAAGACCTTCAATTAAGAATATATCCTTATTATCAATGGCGATTTTCCCTTTAGCCGTTTGAAAGCCCACTAGGTTCTCATTCACGGTGCCGGTTAAGTCATCTGTCGAAAGAACAAAATAATTAATCCTGACCTTAAAATAAAAAGAATCAGTAATAAGTATATACGTAATCATTATTTCATTATTCTTACAGTATTAAATGAATCGTACAGCGTGTGGAATTCATTATGCAGCCTCCTGCAGTCAATTCTTTCCATTTCGTCCCGTATATCTTTCTCAAGACCATATTTTTAAACACTTGCAATTTACGGATATTATTACTTTACCATAATTCGAGTCCCAGTCACAGAGGCTGTCAATTATTCTGTATTAAATTCAAAATTTACCTCACACAAGGTAATAGCATCTGTTCGTTCAAACTGCATTTCCTTACAGAACAAACTCTTCAACGAAAATCTCCAAACATATGTAATGCATTGACTTCATATATAACAATACTAGAAGCTGGGAGGGTGTCAAGATGTGAGGAGTATTCTATATATAGAGAGAATTGACTGTGCCGTGGTGGTGTAATGGATAGCATACCCGACCAAAAAACTGGAAGACCAGGGTTCGAGTCCCAGTCACGGCGACTATCCATTTTTTCTGTGTTAATTTCAAATGTAATTTATGTTCATCTGCCAGGACTATACGCTAATTTTTGGAACTATAAATAGTTATCGTCAGAATATTAGTTCCGTATATTTTAAATTTACCCTTATTGTAGCACGGTATTCCAAGGTATTGAAGCACATTCAAATGGTATATTACTAAAAAATTATAAACCTATTGATCACCATTTTAGTTTGGTTCAATATCTTATAACTTGGGCATAGTTATAAGGCTGTTGAAGATAAACCTCCAAACACGAAACAAAGGGAGGTAACCTAACATACAAACACTTTACAAAATCTATTTTCCTTCCTTTAACATACTTGTAATCTGTTCACGAGTTCATATTATACATATACATACGTATACATTATTAACAATAATAATGATGATGCGCTGAATAAGCCTTCAGGTAGAAAAGAGAAAAGCGTTTCTGCAAAAGTGACTTGTTTTCGGTTAAGGGAACGAAGGGATGTATTTTTAATAATATATTCGCTCTCCGTGCGTTAATATGTCTCTATACATATACTCAAATGTTGTGCGGCTGTTAGTTTCTCTAAGCACGAGAAAACTTGAGTAAACTGATGACATTTCGAAGAACGTAATGGAAATTTAAATTACTTTCTTATTAGAAAAAAAAGTTAGTAGAAAAACCTGCACGTTATTTACCTGTTGTTATCATTATTTTATGCTGTGAAGACAAAGTAGCCCCAAAAGCCAGGCGTCCCCTTACACGAACAACAATATTCTGCAAGGCTGATTTTTTCTCACTTTTCATTGGTACAGATGAATGGTTCTTTACTGAAAAAAAAGAAAAGAAAAATATTCAACACTATAGTCAAAGAAACAGAGAACCTCACACATGGTATTTACGTATTCAAAACTACCTCACATGGTATTTGAAGCTTGTTGCGCGTGGAGGCGGCGTATAATTAAAGCATCAGCGTCTTTAAGCGTCATTCGTAAAGCCTACACGTTTTACATTTATTTACCCTGATATTACGTAATCTGTGATTACGTCACGCTGTCTCTGAGTACCTGTACCTCTAAAATTACACAGGGGATCCATAGGCATTGTTCTTTTTCCATGTTTCGATGTGAGTAATCACCTCCCAAAGTTTGTCTCGTGAAGTTCTCATATACCTGGTATATTGTTACGGGTGGTTTTATGTAGTTCTATTATCTAAATTTTATTTATATTTGAAACAACGCTTTCTAAGTTTTAAAACAATTTAATGTTAAAAGCGATGAACTGTCACAATTTGACAATTTATTTACGAAACGAGACTAAGAACACATTGCGGTCCATAAGACCATGGGAGAGCCAAGTGAAAAGAAAATAATATGTATGAATAGTTTTAACGGTTGATACTGCCGTAGTAGACTTAACTGGTTGTGTGAACTAATATGTAGATAGTGGTTTCTTATATAATAGTTTTTCGAGATAGAACGGAAGAATTATATTTCAATATGTTTAGTCTAGTTACTTAATATGTGGGTTGAAGTTGTAACCATGAAAAAGGATGAAATAATTATAATGTTATTATTATGGTACGAGCTACAGGTAATGTTATGTCAGTCAACAAATTGTTTCCATAGTTATGTAAAGCCGTATTCTTGCAAACGGCCTATTAAAATAAACCGCAGTGAAGGAGTTATTGAGGGTATTCAAAGCAAAGCTACGTTTAAAACAATTTCTATGTGCTGGATTGGTATGTATGACCGAAGACTCACTTATCAGAAAGGTGACGTACCTCGCCAGGTACTCTTCCGGAGAAAAATAGGAGTGCAATCGGCCAGAGCCTATAGTCTAGGCACCATTCCTACAATCCTCTACTGGGAAAACTTCCAGCAGGATGGCCGGCGGAGGCAGAATTCGGTCTAGCGTCCATTGTCAGTGTTCATCTTAAGCAAGGTTTGCAACTGGTTGATAGATGAGATGAGATTACATACCATTAATGCAGCCGCGACTCCGCCGATGCATCTACAAGTTATGCAACAAGGGGCCATGTACTGGTTAAAAAAGAAAAATATGTTCAGAGTGACTAAAATTCTAAATACACCAGCTCATAACAAACAAGAAGTCATACAGGAAATAACCAGTGCATGGCAAACCTTTTGGAACAACAGCACAAAGGCAAGAAGACTATACACCATACTGCCGGACGTGGCTGAGAGGGCAGAGCTGAATATTGACATCGACGGTGGACTTCTTCACTTCCTAACGGTACATGGCCCTTACAAGGAAAAATTAAAACAATTCAACTTGGTAGAGGACAACATATGCTACGTATGTGGGGTGGTCGCAACTCCTGAACATATAGTCCTAAGATGCAACGAGACGCAACATCTGGTTAGAGAAGAAAGGGAGCAGCTTGAGTGGGTGGAGGTCGCAGATGCTCTGAGAAGCTTGGAGCATGCGGTCGTCCTTGGAGAGCTCGCTCAAAAAGTTTCCTTATATTATAAAAAAAAAAGTTCGTTATGGGGAGGAGGGCGGCCAGGCCCGTAAAAAAAATACCATTAATGCTGAGCGCTAAACGCGGGAGTCAACCATAGTAATATGCTTCAAGTTGCACCGACTCAGTGATAAATCTTGCTTTTAAATACCTTTACACCTTTGATTGTCATTCGTAAAGCCGACACATACTGCGTCATTACTTGTCGCATTAGCATCTAGCAGACATAAAAGGAATAAAAACAGCTAGCGAGATTTCGTCATTGCAAGTGTGACAAATTACATTCAACTATTAGTTGCTTCAGTTCAAACTACTTTACTGCTGGATGACTTGATTAACATATATTTCAGACTAGCTGATTTGCCCGCCCGTTGGTGCGGGGTGAATAAAATATGTTGGCAACAGTCATCGAGACTGTAGCCAATCAGCTTTGTTAAGAGTGTGTTACTTAAGATAGCCGTTGTTAGTAAATTGATAGTCATACCAAATTTGACTACTTAGAGGTAGTCAACCCGTCGGAAAACATTGTAGTGTGGGTAGCCGCGTGCTTTGCTTTTAAATTTTCCACTGTTGTTACTACCGCCATTGGAATTCAATGGACGATTATCTCTGAAGATAATAATTTTAGAATCAAAGTGATATGATAACTTCCTAGCACGGTCCATTGTCTGATCATGTGCGAAAAATCGTTCCAGTCAGTCAAGCATTTTCTGCGTGGTGATAACGTAGTTACTTTGAATTTTATATATAGAGATCTCAAATTTAACCTAACCTAAAACGCAGGTCTCTCACAGACACATACGTACCTTTCAGTTTCCCACTAAAGTCATTAATTTCAGCCAGCAGGCAAAGTATTTTAAGGTGTAGATTGGTACTCCATATTACTTGAACTTCCTGTAACAGCTGAATATTCAGATCTCGATAATCAAGCTTGTATGTAATTCTAGCGCGTTTCACATGTCCGCACATCACCTGTAAAAATAACAGGAACATAATATTAATAATACTAACAATAATAAATACCGTCGAATGGGGTGGCTCAACGTGAAGCATTCTCGCCTTGTAATTGCATGGTTCTAGATTCAAATCCAACTATCGTTTCACGTACCTGGTTTCTTTCAGCTCACTAGGCGAAAGGTACCTTATGCAAAGACTAGAGTCGTTACTCATCTGATTCCTCTTCCAGGAAAAGACTAAATTTTATGTAGTGATGATGCGAAGGCTTATGATTATGTAAAGACTACAAATATAAAGTTTTCACTAACAACAATTTATTGTATTGATATAAGTACCCAATTTAAGTATTACAGCTACGTGGCGAATTAAGGCAGCATACAATTCAACAGAATCTTCTTCAATAGTTCAAATCAGGGAAATGTGAACAACATGGAATACTGATAGTCGAGAAACGGTAATTCCAACTGAGTGCGCGCAGCGTCATATTAGCAACCCTATACTCGCTTCAATATAAGCATATCAGAAGCGGAATATGGTCATAAAGGTTTTTGTATAAATACTTGGTGAACATGGGGAAGTCTTCGAATTGAAAATGGAAGCCACGAAATTTCCCTTGTTCTTTATTTCTCTCAACCTCTTCCTTCCTACAGCTATCCTCAGCAAGAGAAAATTAAAGAAAAAGCTAACTTATGAAGTTCTCTTCACAGAAATATAACTATTCGTATGCACGCTTATCTTTTGTTGACCACATGTTCCTCATTAAACATATACACAACAAAAACACTAAGAATACTAAATAAAAACACTTATTCTGATATTTTTGCGTAGCCGAAGGTACGCTTTATCAGTCGATTAAAAAAGTGAGGGAATGTGGGTAAAATGAAAATTTAGGAATGAACAGAATGTATGAATAAACTGTGTATATCTTGCAGGTAAAATGACGACTGTCCACTCAGAAGCAGGAAGTGCCAGATCCTCTATGAGAGAATGCATCCGTCTTAAAATGAACCAAAAGAACCTATGTAAAACATAAAACACTTACTGTATGCGTGAAATAAAGCAAGATTATGTCTGTATACGGGTAGGAGGTATGAAAAAATCTGAAATAATGAGAACTGAACATGTGAGAAGAATTTTTTACATGCAATACATCTAAAATATTCTAAAAGAAGTAAAGGTAATGTGCCAGCTGGTGTGTGTGATTTAAATAAAGGTATCCAAATTTTGTTTTATCAATCCTTGATCCTGGTTCAAATATGGTTAACTTTTAATTACATAAAAAACTTTCACGTATTATTCTTTCTATTGCCTCATTGAAGTCACTTCTTCGAGTTGAACAGATGTTTGATTTCCGAATTAATAGCTCCCTCCTCTCTCCTGGCTTCCAAAGTAATTTTTAACGTTTCTTCTCCAGCTGTTTGACATTCATATTAAATCTTTGGCTTGCCGATCTTAACGGCATGCTTAGAATCAGTCACCTTCTTTTTCTCGTTTTCCCTGATAAACTACCGTGGTTTTTCCCCTCAATTCCCTGATTTATCTGTGGTGGGTTGGCGCAAGGGCATACTTATTCAAGTTTATGTTCGTCTGGTGTCTCTTTCATAGAAGTTATATTGCGATGATTTGTCTAGTCTTTCGGTACCAATCTAACATGGTCGAATTGTGAAAGCTAAGCCCGTACCATGCAGATGTTAAATGCTTGCAAAAAGAAACCAGATCATATGTTATATGTGTAATGGATAGCCTGAGTTTATGAGTATTTCAGCTTCCATGCTTATATCTGCCAAAATCGGTGAAAGCGGACTACCCATAGTCCTTCACTTTACTCACAAAACTGATCTTCTAATTGAAATACAGTACATTGTTCTCCAGTCAAAACTGAAGTCAATTTCTGTATTATCTTAGAAGTTCTCATCGGTGTATGTTTGCTGTTTTGCAAGGATGATTCAGTGCAAGCTTCAGCCAAGTTTAAGGGACTGGAAGTGTATATATCCACAATGTCTACGGAAAGTGTCTGAGGCAGACTCTCATATATAAATATCTTTTATTATTATTATTTTATTAATTCTAAATGTTAATTACGATAATCAGAATTATTTATTATCCTCTGACATATTAATATGTAAAGTATAATACTGAGCCGAAAAAGTGCACAACAGATGGCAGCACTAAATTATTCATTTTTGTTATAAAGAGAACTATTGTTCTTTATTTAGAAACTAATTTGTTTTTGTTATAGAGTTGATTTATATTTTATGTTAATATAAAATACAAAAGTATTTTCATTTTAGATAAATAATTACAAGATTATTATGAATTTAAATAAATCGTTCACTACACATTGTAATGCCCGGGTGCATAAGAACTAGGAGAAGGTTTTATCTGTTGGGAAAAATAAAAAGTTATTGTATTAATTTACAATATAATGTTTTACTGCGGGAGTCAGTAATTGGCAGCGTTGCCAATTGGCGGGTAATTCTATGAGTTGAGGGTATTTTGGAGTGTAATGTAAAGATCGGGTATTTTTCGGGCAATTAGAAAAAAAAATACCAACAAATATATTACCGTCTCACTCACTCAATGCTTTACCCAGTAAATACAATCCACGGTTAGGTACTATTTTAATCACAGATTTCTGTGTATGAATATAGGGTAGTGTTAAAAGTATTCTTTTTTTAAAACAAAGGAAGGACAGCTCGGGGCTCTCTTCGACCCATAAAATGACAAAGCGCCGCTAAACGAGTTCAGGAGAGAGTAAAAGAGTACTAAACTCTTGAGAAAAGAGGACACAAGATGTTCCAACAGGACCTTCTCTTTCATTTTGAATCCGAAAAGGGGGATGCGAATGTTTGACAACAAAGCTAGGCGTAAATACTAAAACAACAACATATTTTTAAATAATAAAAATCGGTTTAGTAGAAATGACTGAGAGACTGGACAAATCTTTTATGAAATTATTTTAATAAAGGAAAACAAATTTATTGACAAGGCTGTTTATACTTTCATAACACAAAACGAAACTAAAGCGTAACAGTTTCGGAAGTATACCACCTCCTTCTTCATACTCCAACTATATAACAGACAATTATTTCTACTTCCGAAACTCTTACGCGGTTAGTATCTTCTTGTATTACTGAAAGCTGTTTTTCTTTATTGAAGATGTACCCAAAAGTTGGTTTCGGGGGTTGCGAGTAGGGGAAAGGTACAAGTTTTGTTTGGGTGTGAAATTTACATAAAATTCATATAATTTTGACAAAAAATGAAACTAATCTCACAAAAAAAATCTGAATTTTGCGAGGAAACGTGCGGACGTTCCCCCTCCTTCTGCGTACATCCACAACTGCACTGTTATAATAATTATTTACAATATAGATTACTTCTGTTTTAAGTGATGACCAAGAGCATTTTTTTTTCTGGTCGTAGTAATTGATGCCTGAATTTACATTCATTTGAAAACCAACAACTAATTTTAGATCATTATTCATAAAGAGATTATTTTGGTTGAAAATCGGGTAATTTTCGTGACACTGGGTGGTAATCTCTTTGGTGGACGCTGGCAATTGGCTCCTTTGCGGAAACAAATAAATTGTTTCTTCTCGAAACTAAGAAGTTTCATTTTAAATAGATGATCCCTCCACTTACCCCATAGGATTTTCCCTTGCATATCAGTAGCAGGCCCGACATCTTAGAACGGTGGAGCGGGGCACGATATACAAGCCTACGGGTTCGACGCCATTATTCTCCCCCTAGAAGATTACCTGAAGATCAGAACCTACGAAGATGGAGCATCCCAGGACCACAACAGTCTTATAGAAATTGGCGGTACCTAGGAGAGATGTTTCATGTCATTGACCAACGCAGGTATCTGTCGTTTTACTTCAATGGAATTGAAAACTGTACGTTTGAAATTATACCTGTAACTGCCGAAATTATACCTGTAGACAAAATTAAAACGTTCGAAAAAGTGTGAAAATCATACCTAGTATGGTGTGGGGCCTCCCTTTGCGTCTAAACCAGCTTGGATCCGGCGTGGAATGGACGTATACAGCTCCTGAATCGTGGTGTGTGGAATGTTGTACCATTCTTCCTCCAAAACATGCTCCAGTTCCTTAAGGGATGATGGTGGAGGGTAATGAGACCGAACACGCATTTCTAACACAGACCACAATGGCTCAATGATGTTCAGATCTGGTGATTGTGGGACCCAGGGGAGGTGTGATAGCTCCTGGTCATGCTCCTCAAACCATGATTGCACCGTTTTTGCAGCGTGACCGCGTGCCAAATCATCTTGGTAGATGCCATCACCATCCGGGAACAATGTGTGGGCCATGGGTACAACCTGATCCCCCAAAATGACCTCATACGCCTTAGCATTCATCATTCCATGCAGGGCTATGATGGGACCTGCAGAAAACCACGATATCACTGCCCATACTGTAACAGAACCACCCCCATGCTTTACAGTTGGGCGCAGACAGTCTGGATCATAGGCCTGCGACGGTGTTCTCCATACGTAAACACGACCGTTGTTGGAAACAAAGTGTAGGTCGATTCATCGGAATACATTACGTGTTTCCACTGATCAAGCGTCCACTCCTTGTGGTCCTTGCACCACTGGATACGCCGCTTCGCATTTACTGCTGTGACCAGAGGTTTGGCGATCGCGGCCCTGCCATGAATTTTCATTTTATGAAGTTCCCGTCGCACTGTTTTTGATGAAACCGGGTTCTGTAGGCCGGAATTGAGTTCAGACGTAATTTTCATTGCAGTGGTCTGCTTTTTAGCTGCTACAATCCGTTTTAATGCCCTCCTGTCCCAATCGGACAGGATTGTCTTTCGACCATTGTTGTGCTTTGCAGACGTTGTTTGCCCATGCCCTCGTGACATTGGACACAGTGCCTGTCGATACCCCCACAATGGTCGCCACTGTTGTCACTGAAGCTCCAACCAGACGGGCACCAACGATCATGCCTCTTTGGAAGTCTGTCAGGTCGCCCATTTTACCGCACCACTTGCACACCACGACACTCACAGGTGAACTGGGTACTGCTGACGGAAAGGTCCACATGACACATTGAAAACAAAACACGATCGGCAACCGCAACACGTGGTGTACAGTGGAGGGCCACACTTACGTGTCCTGTATGACGTGTTTTTAGATTTTTTTGTCCAACCCCTGTACCCTGTATATATATATATATACAGGGTGAACGGTAATTAAGCCGACAAACTTCTGGAAGTCATTCCTGACATCAAAACAAGATGAAAGTTCCTCTGACGAATTTTCGAAATGTCCATAGTTTTGGAGCTACAGGTTGCCAAAAGCGTGAGAAAATGAACTTCAGAAGCCAATATTTCAAAAACTATACAACGTAGAGAGTGAGGGTAAAAATTAACTTAAGAAGTCATACCTTCTCTATTTAAAAATGCATGTTTGAAAACTCCTCAATGCGTGCGCAAGGGATTCCCCAAAGGAACGTAGGAATTCCCGGACATGCTGCGATGGAAAGAGGTGTCCAAAGTTGGTGAAACGGAAGGGGGTGCATACATAACACGTTATTTGTTAGGGGTACGTCCATATCTGAAGAAGTTGCAAGATGGTGGACGTTTGTAGCTCCTGTAGCTCCAAAACTAAGGACATTTCGAAAATTCGTCAGAGGAACTTTCGTCTTGTTTTGACGTCAGGAATCACCTCCAGAAGTTTGTCGGCTTAGTTACCGTTCACCCTGTATATGTATAGATAAATATAGCAGTTAGGTTTCTATTTTCACACAGTCCATCTATAATTTACAGGATAAAAATAAACGAGGTAAAAAACTTTTCTCTGAGGATAGCCAATCACGTAATCAGAACTCATACTTTCTGATTACGTAAATATATTACCATTACACTCTTAAGTATAATATGGAGTTTGTGGTGTGTTAGTTTTTTCTTTTTCTTTTTCTTTTTTAACTGTTTGCTACAGACTGTACCCTTCTACACGTATTCAAGACAAGAAGATCTGAAGATTATCACTGGCTTCCATACCAGCGACGAACCATCCTGACTGAGGTTTTCCCAGTGTTTTTCTTAGTCACACCAGGCAAATACTGGAATGGTACCTTCAACTTAGGTGTTAGGACGACCCCTTCCCTTCCCATGACGGCCTGAGCCACAGATGCCTAACCTAAAGCCCACAAATAAATTCAAATTATTTACTACCAGCCACTTCCATACGCACAAATAAATATTATATTTTTATACTGATTCCTCAGATTATTTGTCACTTGTTATATCAGCCCTCATTAGAAGGGGGAAAAAAACTTTAGTTATTAATTAGTACAATATTTTAAACTTACCTTTATATCCTCAGATCTTAGACAGTTATACTGCGTCCCTGTCTGTGCTACTGGCACTATCTTGGCCCCCTCTAAACCTACGCACACTTTGGAAGAGGCACTCTCCATTGTACTAGAATCTACCCTTAAGCCAAGGCACACTGAAACAAATGTAACAGAAACCTAACTGAATTTGATATTAAAATCAACGAATAAAGAAACGATGACAACTACTACACTTAATTTAACTTTGTTAATCATGGCAGCCATATTGGTTACTTATAATGATTCTTGGGTACCAATGAAATGTGAGCTTTGCTTCAAGATTACAACGTCAATCAGCGACGTGATCTTCAGGAATCAAGTTGAAAGCTTGAAGTAAAGCTCACATTTCATCTGGTCTATTACCCGAGAATCATGGGTAGATAATTTGACGCCAGAAGAACCTACAGTACCGATAAATATTGTTACGACCCTAGAAGATTAGAATATAATAGAAATGTAATAAGTTGTGTGTTTGAAAATCAAAGGGGAGCGCTACGATTCTACTAACAATAGTGAAAGCTCTGAGGGTCCCTTGATCCATCTCAAACACATATGAATTCATTTTTATAAATGTCAGTACTGACAACTAGACTGCTTAAAGAGACGAAAACACCCACAGTATTTTCGATTGTGTCAAATAATGTTGATATCAAGTTTGATGCGGATAAATCCAACGGTATGGATAAAATTTGAGAAATTATTATTTTTAAATACGTTGGCAACACTGACAACTGAGGCACTTGGAGGCAATGACACCCACAATATTTTTTCTATCAGTACAAAAACCCCTTCGAGGTAAAGGGAAGAGTGACGCAAGAATACTACTCACAAAAGAAGTTAATATCCATTTTGCGAGTGACTTTGTTCGTGTCACTATGGCGGAAGTGTTTCCCTTGTAATAAAATTTACTCTCTTAGTATCCTCCCTTCCGCCATAGCGACACAAACAAAGTCACTCGCAAAATAGATATAGTTCTTTTGTGAGTATTCTTGCGTCACTCTTCCTTCCCTTTACCCCGACGGGGTTTTGTACTGATATTTTGTAAGGTTGATTATTAAAAATAAAGTGCATAATCTTCATAAAAAGGTCGATTTTGGACCATGGGAGGCTCCGTATCTCGAAAACAGTAACTCCTATTAAAAAAAAAATAAGCATCAATTTGCCTCTACGAGGCCCGCAATTGACCTCCAAAACCTCCTAGTACCAACCATTTTGGGCTAAAGAAAAAAAAAAACAAAAAAAAAAAAACAAAACAGAATGACAGACATTTCTCTACCATTTTATAAAATTATGTGATTCGGCTAAAAAAAAGTCATAACTTTTCATCCCCTTCACCGATTTTGACCTATGATACACCGTTTGAAACGTATTGAAGCGTAGATTACGATCCCGAAGTTTCGGTCGCCTATATGGTCTGAGGTCAGTGCTATCATCACAAATGTAAAGTTCTGAATTTTTCTTCGAACCGCCCTAGGGAATCCCAGGGAGGTCCTACCAACTCATTTTTTTTTTCTTCTGTGTCTTAGTATATCAAAGAGCTTTTAAAAGCAAGTTCAGGCATCAAAATCGGTGTTTTAGTTCGCTAGATCCGAAATTAGCTGTATACATAGAGTGCCGCTAACAGAATCCTTTGTCACCGTCACTCGAAGAACTACCGTTCTTCATGATTGTCTCGAATAATGTTGATGCCAAGTTTGATGCTGATAAGTTAAAAGGAATGGAACTAATTTCCAAAATTATTTTTCGGGATGGGACACCCACAGTATTTATCCACTGTGGCGAATAATTATTACGCTAAATTTGCTTCTACTACGTCTAATATAATGGAAGCACTTCGAAAAATTGGATTTATAGGAAAAAAGGTTGACAACAGAATTTTAAAAAATGGCTTGGCAACACTGACTACACCAATCAAGACGGTTCCAGCGGCTCTGAGCTAGACTAGCCAAGGAGTTTCCAACGACACCTCCACCACCTCTGTAGTTCCTTATATTTATTTTTTGGACACGAATTATAAGGTTTCTTTTTGTTACCTATGCTATAAAGGGTCTTAAAAAAATCAGGCAATAATTATCAAAAGAAAAGCTGCTTTTGTACTAGGAAATTCTCTTTAGCAGAATAATAACAATATAAGAAGTGCTATTTTAATCACCCATAAAATACTGAGGGCACTAGTCAACAACACCATTGATCCTGTACATACCCTTCTTATCGCCAAGAAGAAAAACATTGACATTAGTCATTGTAACGTTCATTATAGAAGAAATTACGAAACCCTTCACATCTACTGCTTTATTAGATTGATGGATCTTCATGCGTTGGTCTCGAGACGACGGTGATTTGAAAACAACATTGTAATCTTCTATACATCTAGAAAAAGAAGGAGACACTCATGATTTATTTTTTTTAAGTGCGTAGAAAAAGAAAGAAATATTGATAGGCAGTTCCAATAATTTTCACGGCAAACTCAGAAACATTATATATTAAGTACGAAAGCTAGAATATCGTCCAAAAATGATGTGAAAACGAATATTTAGTTTTTCTAGCTTCTTAATGTAAAACACAATACATACTACAATAGTATAAAGACGTAAATATAAAAACTGGAATATAAATTAATGCAAAAAAGAAAAATCTGTCACACCAACGGAAGGTTATATCTGCTCGCGCAACAAAAAATATACAAATTAACTTTACTTCATCAGAGGTCAATACAAAAGTTTTAAGATTTTCAGTCTCACGTTTTCATTAGAACAAAACGAAACTGCAGAGCTCACTCCGTCTTCCTCCGAGTATTTGTAGCGCTTAGCGGAAGTTTTCTGTAGTAGCATATGTAGACTTTAACTTACACTTTTCAAGTAGTTTTGACTATCTCGACTGACGCGACACGTATGAAATTTTTCTTGATAACAACAGACTATAAGGAAATTATAACATCATTTTTTCTTACAGTGAATAATGAATTACTATCGCATCTACCATAGTTAATTGACGCTCCTTTCCTTCTGCTATGCATTGAACGAAAATCAGGCTTATGCTTAATTTTTATCTTTATCTAATCTCAGAAGGAATTGTTGTTTCAAAATCAGTATAACGAAGTAAAAGATGAGTGCGCTCGTTAGGCCATCCTCACTAAATTCATTCAATATCTCATGGCATCTTTCAACTATTTACTATTACATAAATGTAGACTTTTATTATTCTTTCATGTTTTTGAATAATAATAATAATAATAACCAGATATCGTCTTTAGTCGATTCTTATTTGCTATTGAATTGAACGCGCACCCTGATTGCAAACTTCAACCACAAAATTAAATCTATGCATCTTTCTTACTATTCGCGTGGGGGCACGTTAAATTTCAAGGAACCATGTTTGGTTGCTAAGTGAAACAAACCGCCATTAAAATGCACACAAGTTAGTTTATGTAGTGAAAAACTTAAGGCGTCCCCGATGACAACGTAATGAAGCGCATATGGTAAGAAAGGTTTTAGGCTCAGTTTACTTATTGATGTGGGTATCGGAAGTATAGGTAAAGAAAACAGTGAAATACCGAAAAGAAAATATCCGATTTCACGGAAGTGCATAGACTATCATAAAAATACCATGTGGAAAGAGGTGGTGATGTCACTAGATAAAATTGCCACGTAAATTGAGATCCTTGGCCTGCTTTGCGCATTGAGTGCAAAAATACGTAAGCAAAGGCTGTATTGTCACCACATTGTAAACGACCGTGTAATTGCAGTTCGCTGAATCCCAGTCTTAAGTTAGTTTTCGTTTAATGAGTCGCCGTGGCTCAGACGGTAGCGCGTCTAACTACGAATAGGGCGACCCGGGTTCTAATTCCGGCCAGGACACTGGAGACCTCTCGTAGTGTTCCCATACCTGGCGTTCTGAGGTGCACTCAGCCTATCAAATTGAGTACCAGGGTGTCCTTGGTATTCCAGGGCACCTTGGGAAGATAAAAGCCGGTCGAGCGTAGAACTGACCACCCCACCTCACTTCGTACCGTAGATGCCTTCTCACAGCGCATGCGTATCGCACAGGGGATAGATAGCTTTATCTTTTTTTTACCTTCTTCTTTTCGTTTAGGTGCTACCGTGTGTTAGAGGGCACAAAGAACAAAAAGATTCAAAGAGAAGCTTGTAGCTTCGCTAGATTAAAAGAAGCAAGGTAAATAAGGTCACTGAAACGAAATCTCAAGTCAACTCTGTCTGCCCACGCATATAGTGTAAATATACTATAAAGGGATGTTGTATTGTTGCAACCTTACTATATTAAAACACCAGGATAAATGAACGTCTTTAAACCCAGATCTGTAGTCAGTTTATCTCTATGTGTTTTCATTTAGGAGCTAGGCGTTAAGTGCAAAGTGCATAAAAAAAACCTAGATAACAAAGATCTCTCAAGCACAATCTGAAGTAAGCTCCTCTTTGTTTGCTTTACTTGAGGCGCTATTCTCCGTTACGGACAGACGGACAAAGTGAAATGAGGAGTCGCTTAAAAATAACATCCTTCAGTTTCACATTGACAATAACCAAACACATGTAAAAAATACCTTTATATGGTCTATCTGAATTTTTCTTATTTAGTAAAAGAGCAAATTGATCAAAAGTCACTGGCAGGCTATCGGTACGTATTCGGAGCACCACCGACACCAGGACGTTGACAATTCCCCTGAGACTATTCCAACTTACTTAAGGCCATGGTCCAAAAAATGGGCAAGAGGTCTACTCCATTCTAACTGGAATGTGTCTAACATAGCGTGAATTCTTGTATTGTTTTGCATTTTCATTTTGATAAGAAGAACTCCTACAAAAAGTGGTGTTCCCCACACATGATGCTTCTTGATAGGAACATCTGTTACAGCAGCTGTTTTCAAGCGACACCATAGAGATTCCATCAGCAATTCTGCTGACCAATTCTGTCCAAACATTTTTGCTGTTGGAGCTACTGTTATGGGCGAACCTGTAAGAGAAAGAATTTTAAAAACAATCTTTTATTTTACCTGATCTACGTACACCATATTCATTAATTTTCATTTGTCTAGTAATTCGTGTGCAAGGAATTATAGTTGTTTTAAGACGCGGTACTGAGTTACCACGTGTCTGTCAGCGCTATCAATATCTTAGGAGGAGAACCTTTTCTTCCAACTGCATGCTTAGAAATTTATTTTATTTACACTAATTCTGGAGCTTACGTTCGTCTCTTGAGAGTTTCTACTGACAGGCAAAAGTAGTAGAAAGTTTTCGTTCATAAATAATGCTTTACTTCGCCTCTCGAACCCCACTTGTTGTTGTAGGAAATTATATATGGCATGAGCCGGTATGTGTTAAAGAAAATCATGATGCGTTGAAGACTAAACACATATGCCTTTCTAAATGAGTCCAAAAACACATATTCCACCCTTTAAACAGAGGAAATCACTAACTTAGAAAAATATGCATAGCAAATACCATGTTCTAGTTTTGACGTACAAAAAGAAGGCTATAGGTAGCCCTCTTTCACCAATTTTAGCAAACATAGTTATGAACCATGTTGAAACCTTAATCTTATGCAATCCTACGCTAAAATATGTTAGGTATCTAAGATTTGTTGATGACAGTATTGTGAAATGTCAGTCTGATAATGAGTTTGATTTTCTTCTTAACAGCCTTAAGAATTATCACCCAAAACTACAATTCACCTACGAGAAAGAAACCTCAGGCACTGTCAATTATTTAGACTTAACCATACACAGAAAAATAATAGATTCCAGGCCAAATTTTACAGGAAATTTTACAGCTCGATATAAATTCACTAACAATCAAGCCATTTATCCGTTTCGAAATTCAACATCTGGAAGAACTTCTTTCTGGCAAGCGTACAAATTCTGCTCCAATCCCCAAAATTTACAAAGTGAAATATATTAGATATTCTCCATTTGGTACTACAGTCAATATCAGTTATAAAAATGACAAAACTCCACTCTCAATAAAACTCCGAAAGCAGATACTGCAAACCCCAAATATGTTAGTAACGTATTATGAAAGTGTTTTAAGATCACAATTGACCCTCGCATTACTCCCCCCCCCCCTTTCATCACTGATTTTCATTCACCTTTTACAGGATACCTCACGTTACAGTAATTACACTAGCAGAAGCAGTGTTGCACCTTTGGTAAATTCACTAGGGTCAGGTGGGTCTATTATGAGACAGAAAATAAAACTTTTGCTCACCGGATACAGATACACCGGCCAAATATATCGTAAAATAGGGAATCATATGAAGTTTTAAGCAATATGTGACAACATTGCCGGATGCCTTTAGTTTTGAGAAAATAATAATAATAAGAAGAAGAATGTGTTAGCATAACCCCACCAAGGATTGGGGATATTATGAGACAACCATGGAGCTATTGTGATACATGAGGAATTGCAAAGCGACAGTACATGCAAAAAGTTCATGGGGTAACAACGCGAGAGCTATTTCACCTACTTTAGTAAATCGCACCAAAGTTATATGATATCGAATGTAACAGCATTTGCAATTACAGAGAAATGTTGTTTAAACAACGTAGCGAAAATTTAACGATACGTTGGTAGAAACGTATAGTTACACACTTTGTTCTAACGACGACGGAATGAGGTATTCAGTTATCCTCGTGTGAAGCGGAGATATGACGAAAAGTTAGAAAATACTTGCTGTTGTTACTTGTAAATATCTATTAAAATATACCCAACAAACTAAACGGAGATAGAACATATCGTCCTAGGAAAAGTGTGCATTTTTTTCACGACTGTGAACTTAGCATCGAGTTTTCCAGCAACAAATTCGTCCCCAGCACATTTTGAAGAATTCTGAGCATCAGTGTTGCAAACTATCTTTAGTTAATAGTTATTATCAACAGTTAATAGTTATGATGATGATGTAGCAGTAGTAGTAGTAATAAATACTATGACATTGACATTATTATTAGTAGTAGTATTAGTATGAGTAGCAGTAGCAAAATCTCCAAATATCACAAGATACTTTGTACAATGAAAAATTAACACTCGCAGCGCAATCTATTTCGCCTATTTTCTTCCGCAGAAATCACATAGTTTGAAAAAATTACCTGTGGGGAGAAAGTTTAACTTCGAATATGTTCAAATTTCATATCAGATGTCTCCAAATATCACAACCTACTTATTATTATTACTATAGTAATAATAATAATGTCAATGTCATAGTACTCATTATTAGTATCAATAGTACTATTATTATTAGTACTACTCTAGTAGTAGTAGACTAGCGTCAACACTGAAAGTCCTATTTTCGGAAGGTTGAAAAAAACACGAGTTAATCGAGTGTGCAATAAAGAAAACAAAAACACGGTACCTGACATACCTAACCTCCACGTATTCACTAATTTTATTAAACTTCCTAATGCGTAAATATATATAAAAGGAGAAAAGTTATTTTTCTTAAAGAAAAAAAAACACACCAGGATTCGATCCCGGGTTCTCTGTATTAGCTTTCCGACTTGCTACACCAAAATGGCAACTGGAAGCACCTGCTTGGAAGTAATATTTACTTTTTAAGGAGTAATGCGCCTGCGCGAGAATGGCCCCGCCTTAATAGGACATTCTATGTTTAGACATTCCTCTCGTAGTAGTAGTAGAAATACTACTACTAATAATTAAATATAGTTTGCAGCACTGATGCTCAGAGTTCTTCAAAAGGTGCTGGGGACGAGCCTATTACATTTTGAATACGTTCCTGAAAAACACGTGATGCTAAGTTCACAGTCATAAAAAAACGCACGTACTACGTGGTATTGACTTTGCCTAGGACGATATTAAAAAGACAAATTATTGTACTAGCTCCATTGTAAGAGTCTTTTCTTACAATTTGAATCCAATTATAGGTTACATTGTGGTTTTCCATTTTATTCGATATTAATTTACTGAAACCATTAATGATGCATTAATCCGAAGACGTTTCTTTTATGTCCATGAAGATTTACAATGACTTAAAGGAACCTTCTGTTTCAGATCCTTCTTTACAAGAAGTAGGAAGCCTCAACAGAAAAAGCCCCAATCATTTGAATCTTTTGTTTCACAATTCGCAAAGCTTAGGAAATAAATTCGAGTTTATCGATGTCCTATTGCAAGAGATTTGAAACATGTACATCTTCTGTGCATTTGTGAACACTGCATGAGTGAAGATGTTATTAAAATGGGATGTTTTAATAATTTTTAACTCATTTTTGTAGACAATTTAAGAAGCATGGCGGCGTAGTTGTTTTTGCTCACTGCAGTCTTAATGTTGAAAAGTTGGACGTCGCAAACTATTGTACAGAAATACATATAGAGGAAGCTGCTGTAAAAATTACAAAAAGTAATGTGTGCGTAGTTTGTATATATAGACCCCTTTTCAGGTGATTTTAGTATATTTTTAAGGCGAACTGAATCCCTGTTACATTACGTTTGTAAAAAAAATTCCTAAGGTGATATAAATCTTAATTGGCTCATGGATTCAAAGGAAAAGACTGATCTAAATAAATAATATATTAGAAATATACACCTTACAAGCTACAGTAAATGTTCCAACTCGAGGTGAAAAATCTGCCCTTGATCAAATTATAATTGGGAGGAACGAAAGAAGTTTTAGTTTCAAAACTCATGAACTTGACTTTTCAGACCATAAAGCTCCTTTCCATTCCTCAGGGGCTGAAATTAACAAGGGTGTTCCTCAAGGTTCCATCTTAGGACCTATATTATTTCTATTGTATATAAATGACCTATCTCAATTCATAGTTTCAGATAACATAGTTTCGTTTTCTATTGACATCAATGAAAATTTATTTTCTTCTAAACATAGAATAATAACTCGTCGTTGGTCCTTTTCGAAAGAAAATATTCAATATTTTTGTTATTTATTGTCACTCGAGTCCTGGACTGACATATATGATGCCACGAACACCGACGAGATTTTTTTTTTTTTTAAGGAAACTTTCTTATATTATTTTAATGTAGCTTTCCCGTGTTGTTCTCTGATAATAAAAAATGTTAAAAATAAAGACAGACTGTCGTTAGGGATTAAAATTTTCAAATAGAAACTATTTCAATATAACAAACTACAACGACATTCCAGTAATTTGTTAAGTAAAGTGCTTAATTACATCAATATTAAAAAAAATAAAACATACAAGAAAGTTGTACGAGCGGCAAAAAAGGGATATTACGATCGTTTAATTAATAAGTGTAACAATAAAATTAAAACGGTATGAAATTTAATAAATCAAAATATAAATAAAAAAAGTAAGAAATGAAATTCATTGTGTATCTATTGACACCAGGGTACTCGATAAACCCAAAAATATCGCAGAAGCATTCAATAATCACTTCCTTAAACTTGACTACATTTTAAAAAGACAATGACCACCCAACGTGGAATCAGGTATCAAAAATAAGGAAATTTCAGTGGAGCAACAAATTCATCTGGTCTAGATGGAATTCCTTGAATTGTTATTAAAAGGTGCATACATTTAATTGGAAACCAACTTTGCTATCTTATAAATAGCTTTTTGGGTCAGGGGGTTTCCCAAGCAGGCTAAAAATTGCTAAAGTTATTCATTTGCAGAAGTAAGGAAGCATATTACAGCTATGCAGAATTATCGTCCCATTTCTATTTTATCAATATTTTCTAAAATATTTGATTATGCAATGTTGGCACGTTTAAATAACTTTTTTTTTATCTGCACACAAGTTGACTTCCCTCTGCCAACATGGCTTTCAGAAGAAAAGATCTATCGATACTGCACTGTTCGACTTTATAAATAAAAGTTTCAGATTCCTTAAATACGAACCAACATGCTATACGTGTATTTATAGATTTTTCTAAGGCATTTGACAAAGTGCATCACTTAACTTTATTAACGAAGCTATTTCAGCATGGAATCAGAAGTGTATCATATGATTGGTTTTTATCGTACTTGAGTAACAGAAAGCAGGTAGTACAAATCTCTACGACTCTTAATGAACGAAGCAAGGCTTTCCATTCCTCAGTGGTTAAAATTAACAAGGGTGTTCCTCAGGGTTCCATCTTAGGACCTATATTATTTCTATTGTATCTAAATGACCTATCTCAATTCATAGATTCAGAGAACATAGTTTTGTACGCTGATGATGTAAATATCTTAGTGACAGAAAATACTCATCAGGAAGCAGAAAGCAACTTAAAATCAATGATCGTGAGATTAATAGAATGGGCTTCAATAAATAGTCTGAATATAAATGTAGACAAATCAAAACTTCTACATTCTCATCTTTCTCATCAATCGTTTTTTTTTTAACCCCACAGTAGTAAATTCGTTAAGTTTAGAATACACTTCTAAAAGTAAATTTTTAGGTGTTACTATAAACGAAAAGCTAAAACGGGATGATCACATTCTTGAACTTAATAAAAAGTTGAATGGTGTCTGCTTCATCATATATAGATTACAAGGTACAGTCTCTCGACAAACTCTGCTCCCATTACATTATGCAAAATTTTATGCTCTTATTAGCTGTGGAATAATATTTTGGAGTGCATCACATGTTAGTGTAAGTACTTTTCGTATACAGAAGAAGGTTGTTAGAAGTATTTTTAATATAAGTCCGAGGTCATCATGTAAAGATGTGTTCAAATCTCAAAATATTCTAACAGTTCCATGCCTACATATTTATAAGAGCATAATAAAAATAGTCACTAATTTACTTATACGACATATATACACACTTATCATACACGACAAAAAAGAAACATGTTTGTAGAAAGACACAATTTCGTAACTACTCATTCTAGTCTTTACTCTTTGTGTACTAGACTGTATATAAAACTACCAAATTACCTCAGGAGTATTGACAATATTAATAAACTTAAATCTGAGCTATTCAGTATGTTGGTAAGGGTTATTATGCTGTCAATCATTATTTGAGTGATGACTCATTATGCAATATGTAACTCAGTAATAATTTAAAGGATGTAAATTGTACTGAATTTAAAATTAAATATCATGTCTCATGTATCACAGATCACGACCTGTATGTACTATACAGACGATAAATTTCTATTCTATTCCATTCTATTTTGCACTTTTGGCAAATATTGTGAGAGATAGGAGTATATGACACTTCTATACGGGTCTTAATGCAATAGTCCGAAAACACCCATTTTGTTTTGAAATAATGGAAGAAATGAAACCCAAATGAATACGAATCCATATCGATAGGGCATTATACCCAGGAATAATTTGTATGCATTTGGGTTTCATTTCTTTCGTTATTTCAAAACAAAATGGGTGTTCTCAGGCTATTGTATCATTACCCCATACTAGTATCACATACCCTTCCTCTCTCACAATAACACATTTACTGCAAAAACTGACTTCAGAAACGTATTTCCCGTAAATTTCGAGCCCAGAATAACATACTACCTACCCCCTTCTCATTTAAGAAAATAAACCAAGATTCAATATAGCGGCTATTAAGAACATACACTCCAACAGGTAGCGCCCTCCACCCAGTATCCATTACTGTATTCTATTTATTTAAGCACATAACGATATTTCCATACTTTTTTAATCACTTTCCACAGACTGATATCTCCTAAAGTAATTGCGCTCAAGTGGCCAACATTTCTATGTGCACATACTCTGACATTCTAATCATGACGGGAAGAAAAAATATATAATTATTTTCTGCTCCATTAGTACGTTTGCTTGTTAGTCTATCTAAAGAAATATTTCATAATACACTGAACAAAACACTTTTGCCTAATTTGTGGCGGCTGTATCATTATAGCCCTACCCACTGTATCACTTTAGCCCCACACAATGGGTCTTAAAACGCTGAGTTCATTTTGAGGTTTTCTATTTTTCCACAGGGTACACTATCTTCTACAGCAAATATACAGTAATGTAGTTTATGGAATACTTAATCTAGAGGGCAAAAGCATATTTCTTGGTGCGGGTATAAGAGTGTGACACTAAAAGTTTTGGGAGCTACGATAAAAGTGTTTTTTCGAGGGGGGACGGATGTTTTCGAAAAACATTTTTCATTACGGAATTTTTTTTTTTTTTTTTTTTTTTTAGTGTAAGAATAAATATTGTTTGTCAATGTTGCATAACTACAACATCTAAAACTGCTTTTCCAATTTACTTACTAATTTAAACTACTTTTTTTAATAGACCGACTTTTTTTTGCTGTTTCACAACAGCCTCAAGTTTTTTTGCTGTCTTACAATAGTCCCACCAGAACCTATTAGCAATTTTAACTTCATCACAAGTTATATGTATTTGTCTCCACTGTCACACTTTGAAGGAACATGCCGTTAACGCCATGCTAATCACTAGTAATCACTCTTTCTTTTCCTTATTTTCTATTAGCCGTATTCAGATACATTTATTGGAGTGACTAACAATATATATATATAAAAAAAATGTTTTTGACTACAGCTGTACACCTTTGTTTCACTCTCGAACTACACTTCTTACACTAAATATCTAGGCTTGTTTTCTATCATCAGAGAGGACACTGCTCTCGAAACGTTAGAACAGTGAGAGGAGATTATTCACCACTTGAAGACCGCTCATCAACACCCGTAAGTAGCAGTCACAGTAGTATGTGTTAGTTCCAGATTGCAGCGGACGATTTACATTCTGTAGGATTTTATGACACTGGCCTAACTACACCAAAATCATTAATAGTTAATAAATGTTTTGGGACAGGCGTAGTATTAGATTGTCAACTCAAAGGCACTAAAAATAAGTTTTCAAATTGAGAAGTTTCAAATGAAATCATTGAGGTACATACCAGAAATTTTGATATAAAGGAATTTATTGAACTTTTTGAGAACTATAAAATATTCCTTTCAGAATTCAAAATAATTCAAACAGAGAAGATTCAGAACAAATTATAATCGTCAAAAGTACTATTAGGTAACAATATTGGCACACTATAGACTTTATCGAAAAGTTTTCTAAAATTCCTACAATCGGCATGAGCCCTCGATTACAACCTATTAATATCGTAATGGGACAGCAAGTAGGTCAATAAGTGAGTGTGACATAAACACAAGAAAGTGTTTAAGTCAACACTAACAGAAGACAACAACAAACCTCTGGCGGTGGAATAAAGAAACATCAGGTCACACCTCCGGAGGAAGAAGAAGAAGGCCTTATAAAAAGGACCGATAAACAGAATCGGCATCACAATCAAGTGGTCACTTCTCCCTTCTAAATCCTGAGACCCGGTACGGGGTCTACACCTAGCAGTAAACTACCATAATACCTGAGACCTGGTACGGGGTCTATCAAGGATAGAACACATTAGGAGAAGTGACTTACTTAGTAAAATAGCGACAAAAGAACTCAAGTCCGAGACAACTAGTTATACTTACAATTCGGACCTGTGGATACTCATATTCTATATTACTTATAGTGGAACTTGTATTATATTACTTATTGTGGAAACTTTTGTATCTATATTGGAGACTTTGTAATAAAAGGTGTCGGATAAACACGAACCTAGTATCATTTATTCGCATTGAGTACAACACGATCTTGCTCTACCTACTATATTATATGACCCAATAAAAGGATCATAACGATATTAAGATTGATGGTCAACAGCACTGATGGTGTTTTTAAAAGATGAATCTCGCTACCTCACAATTAAAGAAACTCTCCAACTGCCCTCATGATGCTAGGCCAAGCGTAAAACTTGCGAATTTTCACCGACAATCGAAGAGAGGACCACTCAAAATGAAGGCAAGAACGTTATTTTTTACGTCACGCGGTGATGTTATCGTTTCTCAATTTTAATCAGAATTACGATTTAAATTATATTAAATGTAGCTCTACATATGCTCATCTTTTATTTGACGCGAAATATAAAAACTGTAGCATCAGTCAATTAACTTACCTGTAGCATCAGTCAATTCTTCTAAGGTGACCTTAGTATGAGTGAATCCAAAGCCATTATACTGTCCTTCCGCAAATAGCAGTGAGAACGAAACATTCTTCAGTTCTAAACAGCCTTTCACTTCACACTGCTGCAGCATATCTCGAAACCAAACAGCTGACTCCATACTCTCAGTTTCACTGGACGCAGTTATACTTGGAACCTCCTAAAGAATAAGTAAGAAAATGAAAATACGTACTTCAATAACAGCACTTAATGATAAACATATACTATATGCCTCACTACAATTTTATCAGTTTCTATTGCCAAAACCATTGTAACGATTTCAAACAAACTGAGTGTTCGCTGAATAGTTACTAGCTACTCTATACAGGCGCTATGGGGGCGGTGGCTCAACACATTGAGCTGCGCCCCCATTCAAAATATGAGTGCCAGATGGCGATGACGGGTTAGTAAAATTCAGATTAGGACATTTTTTCTTTTCTTTTCGCATGCACAAAGATTTGTACGGTAGACAAAGATTGCAATGGAATATCACGTAGTAAAAATAGATCCATGCGTCCCTCTAATTTCTCCTCCTAACTTACAATTTGGTGACTTTCTCTTGATACTAACAAAAACCTTCCCAACATGAAATCTCACCTGTCATTATTTTACAAGTTTTGCTGACAAAATCTAAATTAAAAAAAACATGTATTTGGTACAGCAAGCTGTTCCTTTACAATAACTTTATTCTCCTTGTACTCTTTCCATACTTGATGTAATCAAACCTAATTTAGCCTCAGTGAAAATATTCCATCGAATCTGAAAGAACGAAGAAACTACGAAATTAGCTATGAAAAATTCAAGACTACTTGAGAAATGAACTTATTATAATTAATGTCTTCAAGGGATTCGTAAAACATCAGACTACTTGGAAAGTCCCACGTGCGACTTAGCCGTTGCCTTTACTATGGTTTATTCGTTGATAGAATATTACTAAGAACTTGGAGAAGAGAAAAATCAGGATTGTGAAAAATTCATTGGAAAAGTAAATGCGTTTCCTAGTGAAAACAACGTCTATCTCCCACGTCCCCGTGAACATCGTCGTAAGTTACCAAAACGATTCGAAAGCTACACAATGGAACTAGCTTCTACTGAAAAAAACAATGCTTGAGAACTAAAAACTATGAAATATAAGTATTTTCCGGTAATTGGACAGGCTAATTAATGAAGTAAATACAAAATTATTTGTTAACAGTCATGTGCAAACTGATATCAACACATTAAATCCAAACAGCATTTACGTTCTTTGGCTAAACACTATGGTTGTAATCTAGAAGAATTTGAGTCAACAAGGAAGACTGTTTCCAAACGTGTTAAACCGTTTCGGAAAATGTTAAGATATCGACACTACAAAAGCTTTGGCTTATGCTCTCAACATTTACCATGGTGTCTACTAATTTTGTGACTTGACATTCCCTGAGTTTTCCAGTTTTCCTTCATATTTATTTCCAAATTCCCTGAGTTCTTAGTACAGTGGAACATGTAAATAATAAGCAATGACATTTATTTTTTATATCCCACCACCACCCAGTCCAAACATCTAGTATATTATTGGTATTTCACAAGTGAAAAACAAAAGATAATTTCTTTAAAATAGAAAATTTTAACACACTGAAAAAAATCCGGTCAGCAGTGGGAATTGAACCCACGACATCCGCCTTGGCAGGGCAATGCTCTTACCAACTGTGGACAGGCCCATCTCATAAATTTCCTGAGTTTTTCTCATAAATTTCGCTGAATATTCCCCAAGCTTTCCAGATTTATAAAATTCCCTCAGTATTTCAGGTTTTCCACGGTGATAGACACCCTACCCTGTTTCAATGAACTCTACAAGCTCTGTGTACTAGCAGTTTGCATCCCGAAATCAAGTGAAAGGTGTAAACGGTCATTCTGATCCCTTCAATTAATAATAAAAAAAAGTATCTACGCAATAGAACTGACAATGAGAGACTATCATCACTAGCTGGTTTGAACATTGAGTAGTTGGAACACTTAATTTGAATTATGTTGTTACAAAGTTAGCTTCTGTTCACAAAAACGAAAAGGTACAGCTTTAGGTGGGTGCTCCCAGAGTGTAAACAAAATTAACGTACTTTTACAGTTTTGTTTTTCGTTATATTATATACACTGACATTTTACTAACAAAAACAAACATTGTGTGTTACATAATTATATTATTTAATTCTATACAGAACGTAAAGCTCGAAGTACGTGTGTTGTTATTGCTGCAACAATACTGTATACCGGTAGTGAATTTTGCTAAAAATACACTATTTAAAGCGTTTTTAATGAATATTCTTAATTTACTTAATAGTCATGTACGTAATGTTACTAACTTAGTCACTGGTAGTGAATATTTTCATATGTATACAGAAGAGAGAAAATTCTAGGCATATACGGATTACTTTTCTAACTACCTAACTTGTTCCTACACAGTACACCTCCGAAATCGAGATACTGTTTTTTTTTCCCTACATGGCAGATAACTTGTCCAACTGATGGTAGTAATTCTGCACGATTGTGCCCTCCCAAGAATCTTATTGGGCCTTGCTGTACCCTGTGTTCTTTTAGCTCTGGAGCCGCCAATATATACAGGGTGTCCCCGAAATAACATTGTAAACTTCGGGAGGTAATTATTTACGTCAACAGAAAAAAAAGTTCTTTTTAAAAAAATTCCGAAACTGATTAGTTTCCGAGATACAAGCACTGAAAGTGACGGCGGCATCGTCACAAATGACGTCATAGCTCAACACATAACGTAAGCGGCGGGTTAGCAAATCAACTCGAAGTATTATCCGATACATCCATATAAGAAATATTTTTGATTTGATGCATTAACTGACCGCGCATAGACTGGTTTCGCAACGTAAGAATTGTAATGTCAAGGAATTATATGGTTTAATAGGGCAAGCATAAAAATCGCCTCTAAGCTGTATTCGCCAATCATAAACGCTTAAAGGGATGTATTGCGTACTACTTCCCTTGTGATTTGCTACACCGACCCAGCTTACGCCATTACTTGTCGAGGTATGACCTCATTAGTGACGATGCCGCTTGACTTTAAACGCCTGTATCTCCGAACTAATCAGATTTCGGTATTTCTTTTTTTAAAAAAACATTTTTTTTTCCTTGTTTTGATATAAAAAAATCACCTCCCGTCATTATTTCTAGGACACCCTGTATAATAAAGCTGAACGCAGTTTCGTTCGGTTAACAGTCTGTATCAGTGAGCGTACGGACTACTCCAACTTGTATCTTAAACAAGAACGTATTTTATTATGTACAGGCATTCTATACAACGTTGGAAAATTATGTCACACATGCGTTTACATTATGTATAGGTACTCGATGAGCTATGAAAAAAATATTGAGATACATGAAAATAGGGACCATAAATATTGTATTCATCGATTCATCCATTGAAAAGCAACAGACTCTCGCACTGCAATTGAAACAACATTGTAATGATAAAATGATTGAACAAAATTGCATTTTTATATAGACTTTAGGTTGCCTAGCAACAGTACTTACTTATTTTCATACAGTAACAAACTACAATATCTAGTAACTAGTGTATTCATTGAGTTGGGCATTTACATACTTGCCCTATATGAATAATGTTAATTCTTACATGCTTTGTGAATGATAGTCATTAATTTCAGCTGTCTGTTCCTTGAATTCCGTAGGTCAAAAAAATAATTTTGTATATTTTTGTGTATTTTATAACACCTTCTGCATTTCGGTAGTAGTAGCCAATATTTCCTGCCCAGTTTATTTTCTAGCATATGAATATAGTGTAGTGGCTTAGCGAAAAAATCGTGACAGACTGGATTAAAGCGACAGATTTTGCATAGTTCTCCTATACCCTCAATACAATCAACTTGTAGGGAGGTGCCTGAATTTTCAGGTCCGCCTAATTAAAATACGACGCCATCCTTATTTTCTTCAAGACTTTTCGACTTTTCTTCAAAAATCGCTTAAAAAATATCTCCCTTAATGGTTGAGTTTACAGCAAAAGGTGTTCAAATATCTTATTAAATTCCCTACAATTTGCGCCCAATATCACTTTTGTAACTTTCATAAGTTTTTGACATACAAACTTTCAACATTTGATTTTTTTTTTTTTTTTTTTTTTTTGTAAATTTTCAACTCTTCTTAAAAAATCGCTAATTTATCTCCCCAATGGTAGAATTTACAGCAAAAAGTGTTCGATTAAGTTTTATTTCAAATTAAATTTCCTACAATTTGAGTACAATACCGCTTTTGTATCTTTAATATTTTACGTGATAATAGGATTTTAAAGGCTAGATTTTTATAGATTATGATATCGTTATTTTTTGTCGATGTTTGCTAAATAGCTTCTCAGTGCTTTTGTGTATGGTAACAACTATTTAAATCAAGAACTATGCAAAATCTACCGCTTGAATCAACCCGAACAGCACGCGCGTTCTGCTTCCGCTTTGACGAGATCAACAGATCAACTGAGACCCCGATAGGTGATCATAGGATATCATACCCCATGCTCCTCCCACCGGGATGCCATTGGCTGTGGGACTCTTCAGGTTGTGTCTGGAACGGACGGCGTGAAGCTCGATCTGCTTTATTATTTTCTAACAATACATGACAGTACAAAATTATTGACACATGTATACAAATAGTGAGCAATAGCTATCAGGTAGTCTACGTGGCAAATATGCCGATTCATAGAATACACTACAGCATATGTTGTCGGACATAATAAGCACTTATTTAGGATACATGAGAAGGGCCGCTACAGCTGCAGCAAAAAGTTCTGTGACAAAGATAGGATATGCTTGAGAGAAGCGAGCCACAAAAAGTTCGGTACCATCTTCCAACACAACTGCGATGGACATAGCGGTGCCATTCACAAACACAGTAGTACGGACAAAGTAGGATTGAAACAAATCACAAGGCACTGATAAAAGTTTCCTTAAGTTGAAGCATTGTCCACTGAGGAAAGATACTAGCGGAAAACTCAACGATGTAAGCGGATCGGCCCAACTAATGTAGCCAACGATGATTGTTCGAAGACGGGAAGAGGCTACCGAAAATAGCGTTGGGGGAAAGCGCAAAATAGGAAGATACTTACGCAAAATAGACACTGACATAGTTATTGTTGATACTTTATATCCTAGGTAAACGAGTTCCTTGGAAGGCACTAATACACTTTTCTTAATATTAACTGCAAGTGTAGAGTTGCATAGTATGGGTACTGCGTGATTCACTTGTGACACTGAGCCGTAAAGGAGTATGTCTTCGTACTGGACCGGGTCACCGAAAGGATCCACCCAAAAATCAACTGGATTATAAAGAGGTTGAGGGCCCAGTCTTGCGGATCCCCTCCTCCTTCTTCTTTGTCGAATTTGTCTCCGTTCACGAGCGAAAAGGTGCCAGAATGGGCCACAATCACATAGTGTCTATACTATGCAACTCTACACTTGCTGTTAATATTAAGAAAAGAGTATTAGTGCCTACCAAGAATTCGTTACCTAGGATATTAAGTGTTAATGTCAACAATAACTATATCAGAGTCTATTTTTCCTAAGTATCTTCATATTTTGCGCTTTACCTTAACGCTATTTTCGGTAGCCTCTTCCCGTCTTCGAATAGTCATCGCTGGCTACATCAGTTGGGCCGATCCACTTAGAGCTTTCCGCTAGTGTCTGCTTTCACCGAGTATATCTTTCCTCAGTGGACAATGCTTCAACGTAAGAAAACCTTTTCAGTGACTTGTGATTTGTTTCAACCCGACTTTGTCCGTACTACTGTGTTTGTGGATGGATCCCCAATGTCCATCGCAGTTGTGTTGGAAGATGGTACCGAACTTTTTTTGTGGCTCACTTCTCTCAAGCATATCCTACCTCTGTCACCGAGTTTCTTGCCGCAGCTATGGCGGCCCTTTCCATGTATCCTAAACAAGTGCTTATTATGTCCGACAACATAGCTGTAGTGTATTCTATGAATCGACGTATTTGCCATGTAAACTACCTGATACTTATTGCTCACTATTTTTATACCTGTTGCAATAATTTTCTCTACGTCATGTATTGCCAGAAAATAATAAAGCGGATCGAGCTTCACGCCGTCCGTTGCTGACGCAACCTGAAGAAACCCACAGCCACGGTTCGGTCCCACATCCGCGTTCGATCAAGAACTGCACTGGGTATATTCAACAAAACCCAACATACTACCGGTATTCCAGGTACATATAGGAACCTATAAATCGTCAAGATTTTGAAAGCTTGTATCTAGAAAACAATTACAATTACAACAGCGGTATTGCGCTCAAATTGTAGGTAATTTGATTTTAAATAAAACTCACTCAAACACTTTTTGCTGTAAACTCTACAACTGGGGAGAAAATCAGTTATTTTTTTAAGAAAAGTTGAAAATTTACAAAAAAAAAAAAAAAATTGAAACCTCGTATTTCGAAAACTATGAAAGTTACAAAAGTATTATTGGGCTCAAATTGTAGGAAATTTAATGGTAAATAAGATATTTGAATACGTTTTGCTGTAAACTCAACCATTGGGGAAGATAATCAGCGATTTTTGAAGAAATGTCAAAAAACCTTGAAGAAAATAAAGATGGAGTCGTATTTCAAGATAGCTGGCCCAAAATCGGGCGTCTCCCTACAAATTGATTGTACTGAGGGTATAGAAGAACTATGTAAAATCTATCGCTTTAATCCAGCATGTCACGATTCTGGCTAATATTTGCTCTAAGTGACCACACTAATAAAAGCGTTGGATACTTCGAACATCCGTCTTTGTAGGGCTTCCTGCTTGACCATTCCCAGGCCATGTCCATAGCACCGTTTAAGCTTTCCGAACAAGCTAGTAGGGCACATATGTACGGTCTGCAGGAAGGTCAACAACTTTCCTTCCGCATTTCAAAAACCAACAGAAAGAAGAATTGCTGCCGTGAGATAAAATACCAAACAAGGGTCTGGAGTAATGTTGTCTCATCGCTATGATACCTGACTTTACACTATTACTGTTTAGGGGAAAGAAAAAAAAGTTTAAATTCATGTGAAATAAAGAGAGTAATATTGTGTCCCTGAAAGTATCATCATCTCATCCCGCAGTAAGTATTCACGCTACGGAACGAGGTTTCTTTTTTTTTCTGTAAATATATCCTATATTATGCAATCTGTCCTGCAGGTTGGTTATTTAAAAAGTGCCATTTAGTTATAGTTTGCCAAACTTGCCTACGCAAACAAAAAAAGTTCCACTCTTTTCATTTTCTACGTGGCAAACATAGGAAGTCATATCATTCAATTGGTTTAAGACTACTATTAGATGAATCACAGACATGTCACAAGACCGAAAAATGAGAGCGATCATCGACCACTGCCATTACTGACGAAATCAGTCAAGACAAAAATCAAGGAAAAGGAATCTAGCGCCTGTCTTGCAAGTAAGAAATACTTGGAAGCTGGCGATGGTTTAAAAGAAAAGTAACACAATCTTGAACGGCTGAAACCATCGCAAACAGCTTCATTTGAGAATTGATTTTAATTGCCTTTATTATTTAACTAATTTATCTATTATGGGTTAAACTGAAGCTTTTTATATCACTGTTCAACATCACATACATAGACAGTGAAAAATATGGACTGATGCCCATTGTATTAGAGTTTGATAATAATGATAATAGAAATACATACTAAGAAAATACGGAGTGAATATTTTATTAGAGACAATTACATAGTACATTGTTGCGCCTGTTTGGAGGTAATATGCAAAAGGTCTCTGAAAGTGTTCCTGCCTGATACTATATCACGTAGATAGGAGTGTCTTGCAATTCAGGCAGATTCGCTGGTTATAGATATAGTGTTCGAAGAAGTCGTTCTACCTCATCTCATATGTTCTCCGTTGAACTGAGATCAGTGTGCCTCCGCAAATGTTAATTACATGAAGCAGTAAACATGATTACTCATGTGGTTTAAATAGAATCCTATATGCCCATCTATAGGTATCAGGGGTCCTAATCCATCCCAGCAGAATAGTCCCCACACCATTACATGTCCACATTTCTCCATTAAGCAATGGTTCTGTTTCGATGATCCTTGGCATATCGTAAGCTAATGGGGACCTCAGTAGGACGTCGGCTTGAATAGCCCACCCGTGCAAAACATTTGACGAATTGGTATATTGCGATCTTGTCGGTGCCCTGCTGTAATCAGTCGTCATTTGTGCACTTATGATCCTCCTATTTATCTGCACAATACCATTCATTAGTCTCTGGATTCTCTTATATTTATTCATCCAACTGCAGAGGGGGAGGGGCAACGCAACGTAATAGACTAAGAAAGGTTACATACATTTTATCCCTTTATTAATATTGAGGAGACCCTTAGTCATAATAATGAGGTAGGGACTTCTTTAATTATGCTGATGGCATTCACAATAAAGAAGAAGATGAGCATTTTTACATCACAACACATGGAATTTAAGATAACACGAAAAAGTTAGTTACACGTGTATAAATGAAAGGCATCTTAAGTATATTAGATTCCTTATATTTTCACTTGATAGAATATAATTCCTGAAGACCTGATAGAATATAATTCCTGAAGATTTGCAGTCGTATATTTATTCTTTAAATAGCAAACTTGTAAACAGACGTGTATACGATATATCAAAAAGGTATAAACTATTTACCTTAACTACCATAAAAAAACAACTAAGAAACGTATTCAGTGTAGCCAGTTCACACTGTTAATAAAAACTATAGCAAAATTAAATTAGTAAGACAAATGCAAATAAAAAGGCCGTCTACCAAAAGTTATTTTTTAAATTGCAGGTTTCCCCAGGTCTATTTGTCTTTCCAGGTAATTAATTTACAACATTTTTTTTCTTCTTGCAAATACGCAAACAAATGAGTATTTTATATGAGAAGAAATATCAAGCACATACTATTTCTTTAAGTTACTGTAAAACACGAAAAAAATAAAATAAGGCAGGTTGAGCAAATTGTGAAGTAACTAACCAAACCAAAAATAGTGCAACAAACTAAAGGTACGATTCACTTTTTCTTTGGCAAACTTCTAAAATAAAAAATAAAACAGATTTAAAATTTAGGAAATAAATTATATATTAGAGTTTACAAAGAATGATATGCATGTGAAACCCAACTTCCAAACATGTTTCAATGCACATGGTCATATTTTACTGCACATTCTTTTTGGATGGAGAATGGCCAGGCTACTTTATATTTATACAAGTGCGTTCATACAATGTATCGTTAATCTATATTTTTCATTTTGCAAACAAACAAAAATGTTTTTTATCAATTACCAGACTGAGACAAAGTTGTCTAAACACAATAAAAATCAATTCAATTCAAATACTTCAGAAAGTATATTTTGATGTTATCATTATTTCAAAACTTTGTTTAACATAAGAACAAAGTACGTAAGTACAGTATACCTACTAATAATAATAATAATAAAAAAAGATTACGGTAAAGAAGAGAAAGATGAAATACAGAGCAATCAGAAAGAAGTATTGTTGATAGATAGGGTTGGTACCCTCGGGGTCACCACACCTCTACTCAAGTCTGAGAGTCAATGAGGGGCTTCTTACAACAATTCATTACTTTAAGGGCCTCATCCTTACAACTTTAATGGAAGTTCTTTCTTCTATATGTCTACAGAGTGGATACTATAAAGGAAATATTTAACTTAAAAAGAATAACTTCGACAAATTCCAGGTCCAAAATTGAATTCCAGGCTAATTCCAGGCCAGTAGACACCCTGAAATATCTTCTCGTCCAGTATTGATGGAGACACTGAAAGCTTCGTTAAAAACATGCGGCAACATGGGAGTTGTCAGAAAGGGGAATATCACGGTGGTTTACCGGAAGCGGTATATCTTATTTAACTTCAAGTTGAAAGAGACTGTGGAAAGGAAATACGATCGTATACCTTATTTATTGAGCTTGGAATGTTCATGCGAAATGCTAATGGTAGATAATGGAAACCTAAATCTACCTGGTAAAATGAACGAATTAGAACTTGACATACGTGTACAATCATGCATAAATCAAAGGTAGAATACAAATTAAAACAATCATTACAATTTTTCCTCCACGCACCAATGGCGTTAAATTGGTATAAAAATCTTCGGTGTCGGGAGTGAAATCCACTTTGTCCCTCCACGATTTCCGACTTTGGTTTATTTTACGACCGATAAGTGACTTTCTGCTGAAGGTTTTTTACCCATTCATGTTGCACTCGTAAAACTGTAGGCTTTATAAATTCCATCAGTAACAAGAAGGCTTAGCTCAGCTGGCATTGGCAGAGCATTGACTTAGCAATTGGAAGGTTCTGGAAACAATCCTAGCTGCCGCCCACCCTGGGGTTTTTCTTTAATCAAATCAAAAAAATGCAGGTGTGGTACTTTAAAATTAGGTCCTGGTTGACTTTCTTTCAACATCTTCTCCCCTACTTTATTTCGGCCTGACTCAAAGTTGTTTAAAAGGTCATAAAAAAATTCATATTCAAACTCCATCAGGGTAGCAATTTTGAAAATGCCACTATCTGCCATTCAAGCAGCGACAACCATTCAAAAGAAAAGTGACATCCTTTCTCCTACCCATTTCACTCGTACCACTAACATTCCTATGAGAACAGAATGACGCAATGTCTGTGGCCACCGACACTACCCATTTGGCCATCGATTGGCATCAGTGCATCACCCGTATGATGCGTTTGAAGGTTTAAATGCACATATTTCAACTGGCTGAACTGTAAACATTATAATCTCTGCATAACATAAAAAGAACTTTTCAGTTTGCGAGTTGCAACGTTCCTTGAATCAATCGAAGACAAAAAATTTAAGCACTATAGTTGTTTTGGAAACTTAGTACAGTAGGTGCTCTTTAATCCGCTATTCTTTGGATCGAGCCACTCGCGTTCGATTTTTTTCGGGTGGATTCGGGCGTTTGTTGACCTTGCCGAATCCAATAAAAGCTATAACTCTACTTATTACATGTACACCTTGTTTTAAATATCACTATATTGTATTAATTTTTCTTTTGTACTCCTGTTAAAACTATATTGACATTCGATAATCCGGCACGGTCGTGGTCCCGAACGCGCCGGATTAAAGAGCTCCTACTATATCTGTACGAAATAGTAACGTCGCAGATCCGACTAAACCTTCGCATTTCTCATTCACTTTAGTGTTTCCATATTGCAGGATTGTCACTAGAACCTTTTTACTCGATTTCGTTGTCTTGAGTATATTCATGTGAACCTTACCGATGAAGTATTGTCCTCATTTTCAGTGAATGATCTTATCTTTCCCTCCCAAATCACTGATTCTTTAGAGCAAATAGCAGTTCGCAATCAGTTGAGCGACGTCGACCCCCTACACAAACTTAGTACTTTAGTAAAAATAAAAAGGAAACAAGTTTCACCCATGTTCTGGTCCAAGTTTCACCCATGTCGCTACAAAGTGACCTCCTTCCAGTCTCTTTGACAATTTTCTTGCCTCTATTTAATGAATAAAACCCGAATAATACATAGAGTCACCATCACTTCTCTGAAACACTTACTTTCACTGCAGCAGCATGACCAAATGATGCTAGTACCCAATTATGGATATCCTTATGGTTGTAGCTTACGGTCAATGTATTAAGCAACGTATAAACGTTGAAACAGTTTTCTTCCAACTGTAAAAGAGAGGGGAAAAAATCTATAAATAAAGCATAACACGATTAGACTTTACAGTAAATTTACACAAATCGTTATATTTACCATTCTACAATCAACGCACCATCCTTGAAAAATTATTATTAGGCTCAGTCAGGTCACATTCTAACTATATCTGCATCTATCGCTTATATAATAGTGATAGCTACTTGGACAAAATGCCATGTACACTTTACTGGTATCACATGCATAATGAAAGCACCGTTGATCACGAAAGCTACACTTTCTTCTGAAAACAACGTTATCGCGGTTAGAGGTGTACACCTCAAACATGTACTTCTTACAAGTTTTGTTCTTAGCTTACACGCTAGAAATACCTTACATTGATTCTACACTTCACAAATTAAAAAAAAAAACTATTTATCCTTTCTTGATTGAATTATTAACGTCCTAAATGAGCTGGTGAGCTTCTAAGGACAGGAGCTACGGTTTTTTGTAAAGTGAACTCTGAACCACTGCGTTCAATGGAACCCGGCGGGAATTAAACCCGTGACCGCACGCACAGAAAACGTACGCTCCAATCCCTCGGCCACCACCACGTCGTTTGTTCTTTGTATAGGCATTTATACTTGCAATACGTTACTCTATATGAAGAGTCCAGCGTGCTTGTTGATACATTAGTAACTTAAAATTTTCTTAATACAATTGTAAAATATTCAATCATTTAATTATGTATATTTGACTCTGATAATAATATTAAAAAAGAGGCAAACGTTATTATTGGACTTCAAAAAACAACTTTAAAACGCATTTGAAGAAATTTGTGTACGATACAAAATCTTTGCACCTGTACCGAATCTACCAAAACGATTGGTGAAATACGGAAATACATTATTAGAAATTTTATCCAAATAGAAAACTCACGAAAAAGAAAAGCTACAATACAAGTTTTCGACCAGCGAAGCGAAGTTAAAACAAGACAATATCTAAGAGCAGCAGCTTTTACACAAACTTTTATTTCATACATACTTGCTTCATTTCACTATTCCGTTCAACATACTGATAAAAAACACAATAAGAATGCAGAGGTACGTTAAACAAATTAAGCCGTACGTATTTTCAAAGGAAGAAGAACCTCTTTTAAAAAAAAAGAACAACAACAACAACAACAACGCCATAAATATATATAAACTGTGTTTATAATTTATTTCAGATAGCTATGCTTATCATTAAATACTAAAACGGTATCACCTATGTATAGAACATCTAATATTTATATTAAAAGGTATAGGCTCTTGAAAGAGACATAGATCCATAATTTAAACACGTGACACCCACCACAAATCGAACACTGGGATGGTATCTTATAGTTTTTTTATTCCTTACTCCAAAACAATGTATAGTCATAGATATTCCATATTAATAGAATAAGTATTTAACAGTACTTACTTTTCCATCCACTGAAAGCTTGTTTAAGAATAACACCTCCTCTTTATTGCACTTCATATTTAAATCCTTAATGTGAAAAGAAACCGAAGCATCTGGTAAATTTAACCCCTCTCCTGTAGAACAAGAAGATAATTTTATTTAACACTGTTAATTTTACAAAATCATTAAGGAAATGAGGAACTTACATAAAAGACGTAAACAAATGTTAAATTTGTACTCATGTTTTCTCAGTCGTGAATAGTTGCCTAAAGGCCTTAAAGTCAATTCAAATTCAAATTCTCAATCGTGAATAATTTAGTTTACGTTCACGAACTTCAAACGTACTTCGAAATAGTGTGTTCGTCAAAAGCTCTAAATGGCATTTATTTTCGTTAGTTTCGGTACTTAAAAAAGTACTTTAATGGACCGTATAGCCACCAATGAGAAAAACCAGCTTCAAGTCTGGGGGATGACCTCCCGCATCAAACAAATTTCCTTACGAAATGGGTTAGGGAAGGGCTGCCAGCGCCTTTATTCTGGGTACCCTAGCACTATCCGTCTGGTACGACGAGGAAAAGCGGCATTAGCAGATTTTGAAGCTATTTCACCTCCTCAAAGCTAATACAAAATCAGCTACCTACGCCACTACACCATAGTGAAAGGGTTATAAATTTCAATTTAAGGGAAGGTAAAATCATATTTGTGAGATTTTATTGAAAACTTTTCACTGAATTCTGATTAACGTTCTAAACGAGTTGGGGAGCTTCAAGTAACGGAGTCTACAGTGTTTGTTAAAAAGGACTCTGAACCATTACATTTTCACACAGCGAGTTTGAACTAGGATGTGTGCGCTTTAGTCTCTTGGGTTCTAATTCTTATTTCTTGTAACTTCTACTTTGTCTGTGGAAGAGAGAAGCGAAAACAGTAACTTTGGTCTTAATTGAACGTACAATCTCAATGTTCGCCAGATGTTGATAGAAAAATGGGGTAAAGCACACCAATAATTGTTGCTGTTAGGGATATACCAACAGGAAAATTAGGGGTCTTCTCGAAATGATTTGAGTTGGTGAATTTGAATTTAATTTTCGGTACAGGCCGGATGGATGATGATGGGATGATTGGTGAAATGAAGAAAGTGAGAGGAAACGGGAGAACCTCGAAAAAATCTACACACACGGTATTTGTCCACCACAAAGCCAATATGGCATGAGGAGGGATCGAACCGACGACCCCAAGCAAACGACGTGAGCGCTCCACCAATGAGTCACCGCGGCCCCATGGTCTCACCCGTAAATAATGTGCAACGGCCCTGTGCTAATCCGTAAACAACAACCGCCTTGGGCAGGGTATGTTCGTGAGACATATCACTAAGTGTTTCTCCACTTCAAAATCCTGCACATTCGGATGTATTTTTGTTTACAGCCTTAGTTCTGCTGAAAGTAAATAACCAGGCACAATCGTGAAATACTTTTTTTTAAGATGGCATTTTCCGAAGTTTTCCAAACTGATTCTTCTTTCAAATATTCCTAGTACAGGAGGATCACAAAGACGATGAATGGAAAATCCAGAAATGCCACCTTATGCCAAGGTATCTTGTGCAATCTTGAAAAGAAAATAGTACAAAAATATTAAGTATAATTGCAACTCGCTAAAATGTCCTTGAGATACACATTACCGAAAACGAAGACGCCGTTTTTGACCATACTTTTACTTACGAATTTTTGCTTATTTGAAATACAACTGAAACCTAGACAAAATAAACACACAACACACTGTGTACTCAACAGAAAAGGGGGTGAATTACAGTACCACGAAAAAAATATTATATTAAAAAGTGTTTTTTAAAAAAATCTTTCAATTTTGTATGCATAACACTAAGTGCCTTCTACTCATAACATGAAAACAAGAACTTGAAACAAGACGTTAACTTACTAAGTCTGTGGAAGTTTCGTACATTATGCAAACAATAGTAATTAAAACTAAGTTCAGCCTTAAACTGAATTGACCAAAAGTCATGATAAAAAAAACTCAATTAAAAAAAAAAAAAGTAATACGACAATATTGTTAATTTCGTTCAACTTAGTTTTTCGGTTGGAACACGCAACTCTGATCTAAACCCATCTCAAAATGAGAGATAATATCTCATGAAAAACATGGTTTTTCGGAGGAAGGAATGGAGAAGGAAGAGGCAAAGTTATTATATATTGAAGGTCCAATCTTGGGCTCTCCTGGTGTAAATGAAGGAAAACTCCAGAAAGTCCTCAGTCAGGTTATGTAGGGTTTGAATCTACGCCACCTTTCCACAGCTAATTTGTCGGCAGCAACCATTGCCACAACACCTCAGATGTTGCGTACGCCACTTAACTGAAACTCTCATCAGACAACAATTTCGAGTAATTTATCCTATACACTTGCACAAGTAGCATCTTACGCAATAACATTTCAATTCGTTCTGAGATCTCTACGTTTTTTAAAAATTAACATGGCTCAACTCGGTCTACTGTATTTCCCTTCTTACTTACAAACGAGTTGTGCAAGTCTTCCGATTTTCGAACTTGTTCATTTGAAGTCAACACTAATTTAAAAGATGTCATGGGGAAAATCTGCCGTTCATATACATTTTCTGTACACTGAAACTGAAACGATGTAAAGTGTAAAGAAATAATAACTCAGTATTAATAATGAAAACGAGTAATATACGTTACTCAGTTTGTTATGAATAGAAATCCAATTTTACCAGCTATACAGCAGTAATACAAAACTAGGTTCCTTTCTTTTCTGTTCCATAAACTCCTTTCACAAACTTTGGTTCCTCAATACTATTAAGAATATTTTGAAACATATGTGAATATATCAACCAGATATGGAGTATGAAGCCCAAAGGACTAACTTATTGTTCAAATGTCTTATGTAATAGGCGTTACTATTATCCTTATTTCACTATATTAATAATACATGTTTATTTCTTATGAGGCGTCTTATTAATACGGGCAGCTCTAATTATATTTTGCATTCACAAAAAAAAATTCAACATTTGGAAGCCGACAACTGCATACCAAAACACGAGGCCCCTATTGTGCAGAGCTGTTTGATATGACGGGTTTAAAGAGATTAGAGCGTCTGCTGTAACTTGGACAAAGTAGGCAAGTAAGCAAAATGAGGCAGAACTTCTTTATACACGTACAGTCGGGAACAAAGAAATAAACCACACTGTATGTATTTAAAGTCCAGTCCACATTGCTGCACAAGAAATGCTGAATTATAAATATTACCATCTTTATTTTCAACAAGTATGTTTAACTGACAGTATTGTGTGTTCGCCTTACAGATTCACTTCTTTTCTTGTGGCACCGATTCGAGAAATAAATAAATATAATATTTTCTTAAATAGCATCAATGATTGTCAGCTTTGCGAGAAACGAGGACAACATAAAGAGACTGTAAGATCTGAACGCAAACAAGTAGTCCAGAGCGTACTACCTATAACCTTAGGGCGTATATATATATATATATATATATATATAAATCACATCCATATTCAATCCACTAGTGGATGAGGCCTCTCCCCCAAGGGAGGAGCTGGTCTACTGCTCCCACGCTGACCAGACGGGTTGGGAGAGGAGAGCCGAAGCTCTCACTGTGATCGCCACTGTCTTTTATTCATAGCAGCTCCCCAGTTGTCCTCACGATGCTGGGTCAACACCGAAAATTTTGAGCCCCCACCGGGAATCGAACCCGGGACCGCTCGCACTGAAGTCGAGCGCGCTACCGACTAGGCTACGCAGGAGCTCATATATATATATGAATGGTTAGGAAAAATGGATATTAGTAGGATCCATTTTCCTAACTATAACATGAACATGAAAGCTATGTATTATAATTTTCCAAGCTTTAACTGAAACCAATAAAACTTTCACGAAGACTACGAAACCAATATCCAAACATTTTTTTTTTTTTTAACTTACCGTAACCTTCATCTTTTCTCCTTCCTGGACTAAAAGTGGTATCGACTTGAAAACAGTGGAGGGTTGAACTGAAGTAGGATTGACTATGTTCCTTCATACTTGTTAAAATACTATCTTCTATTCTCACAGTAAAAGTCTGTAAAATAATAATAATAATAAAAAGAAAGACTTAATAAATTAAACAGTCACACTTCCACATGCAGAATTTTCCGGACCATTTACCTTCATATAAAGTATCAAGTAGGAGAAGGTGTGTCACGTCTCTCTCTCTCTTTCTCTTACAAACGCATATGTGACTTCCTTACATAGACTAGTTGCAATTTTGGAATGACAAATCAATATAGAGAGCTATCAGACGTCCTTCTTCGCAAGGATATGTCTTACCTGTTAACAAATCGTGAGCGTATCCTTGGTTGGGAGAATGATTAGCACACTCGCCTACTAAGGGTATGTGAGTTGAATATAATGAACAAATTGGATCACTTCATGCCCACTTTTCAGAGTAACGAACAAATATTACGCTTTTTAAATAATACAGTCAGTATTGAAAGGGATTATGTGCCATTAAATGTAAACGACGGATATTCCCTTACAACATTATCCGATTCAATTGATGTTGAACCTACTCTGAAAACGCGTGATTGCCACACTTATAGGTTATGTTCGAGAACACACTAATGAGTTACCCTTTAGGAATTAAGATTTAATTCGTAATATCTTTGAAACCACTGTAAAGGCTACGATTGTTCGAAACAACGATAATTTTAGTACCCTCTCGGTCATAATATGAAACCTAAGGTGGAACTTATTGACAGTAGGTGAACATTACAGAAAATTCACAGAGTACGAAAACAATTTGACACTCTCTCCTACCAAGCAGAAAGTTAGCTACTTTGTCATGCACGTAAATAAACAACAATTCAACCATCCCCAATGTTTTGTTGGTACAATCTTTAATTAAAACTGCAATTCCATCACCGTGTGAAATCTGTAGGATCCATGATCAACGGTATAATCATAGTCGCATCTATAAATTTGTCATATTCGAATAAATCGCCAATAAAGGTCCTTCACCGTGTAGAAGACCCCGCCATCTTGGTAGGTTTCTTCCGTTTATTTAATGGCCACTGTTTAATTCGTCTTATGCCTCTCAGAAATGTAATGGTTAACTTCTGTTCGTCATGTTTGATATGACAAGTTGTTTCATAAAAATGCATGGATTTATACACGGACAATCTCTTTCTTCATAGGCATATTGTGTTTTATACAGTTACTTAACTATTAATTACGGTACCCTACCAAGCAGCCGTAGCTCAGTTAGTAGAGCGTTGACTTAGCATTCAGAAGGCCCTGAGAACTATCCCGCTCCATCTTGACTGATGTTTTTCCAGGGTTTCTCCTCAGTTATACTAACCTCTGACCGACTACCTTCCAATACCCTTTCCGTTAACCTATCCCGGTCTGAGCCTGGGATGCCTAAGGGCCATAAATAAATTCAATGATTAAAACTTAAAAACTATTTTAAAACTATCATAGCCACGAGTCACACGACGGTCAAGGAAGAAACAAGCATGTGACGTCAGCAAATGGTGATCTTCCCATGTAAGGACAGCAATGAACTGCAAATTCTATTTTCTATTGGTTTTGACAAATTGCTACTATGGGTTTCTTATTGGAGTAATTATTTCCACAAGAGACTGCTAAGAAAAATAGATACGTCCTGCACGGTCATTTAATGATCTTCTGATCTCAATATAAGATATGATTTTCTATGCATCCATTAAATGATTCATTCTCTATGCAGGACGTATGAATCTTCTTGGCAGTGTCTTTTTCCTCAAACAAACACACAAGAGTACGTTTGTCTCCAATGATCTCCGAAACCACTGAACCGATTTTAATGATTTTTGGTATGAACGAAGTCCTTGGTCACCCCCAAGCTTTCTATGATATCAATTTGATCATATAGTTATCAGGAGTAAAGATAATGTACCATCAAAATGTTTATTGTTTATAACAAAGAAATAAATAAATAGTTTAGATTTTTTATTCAAATTTTGATTGTTGGAAACCAGAAATCATAACTTAATTTCTTTAAATTTTTAAT
>JAGDQP010003314.1:58646-93886 GCA_022664845.1 Lepisma saccharinum
ATCAATCAATCAATCAATCAATCAATCAATCAATCAATCAATCAATCAATCTATCTATCTATCTCTCTCTCTCTCTCTCTCTCTCTCTCTCACACACACACACACACACACACACACACAAACGCCTTTAAATTCAATTTAATGTGAAATAACACTTTTTCGAAGAGAATAGTTATGGGACTGATTTCAAAAGAAATCAGAAATCATCACCTTAGAACCGTAGGTATTACGTCCGCTTCAGCTACTAGAAAAAGTTCTAAAGTTCGAAGTTCCATCCGCCTGAGCCTTAGATGCCTAAAGGCCATAAATATAACTGAGGACATTGCCGGAAGACGGTCACATATGCCTATATGCCCTTTTTCCTCAATCGCTTTAAACGATCCGCCATGTTCTTTTATACATGTCCTGCAAATTTTAGGTCAGTATCTTTATTCGTTAGCTTGGTAGAAAGAAATATGTAAAAAAAATTTCCGGAAGTGAAAACTGTCGTCTTGCTTTCGGGCCCTGCTGGCGGAAAAAAACCTGAACTCGACAATGATCCAGTTTTGTTCATGGTTCTGCAATGTGTTTTATGTAGAACTTATTTACATGCTTTCTGTCAGAGGCCAATCATTTACACAGTGTGCGACAGAAAGATTAGTCTTGTCAGATCACACATAAAAATAAGTGAATATATTTTTCACTTATAAAAATAAGTGAATATATTTCCGGCCCGTCACCGGAAAAAATATATTCTTTTCGATTCAAAGTGAATGGTAGAAATTAGTGCCATAGCTAGAACGGCGTTTAAAATGTTTTGGGGAGGCCACTTTGAATCCAAGATGGCGACTGTTTCAAAATGTTGCAATATTTTCCTAAACTACTCTTGATAATACACCTTTATGCGAAATTTCGTATCTCTAGCTCAAACGGGGTTGAAAATGCTTTTGGCGGCAATTTTGAATCCAAATGGTAACTTTTTCAAAATGTTGTAATATTTTTCTCAACTACTCTTGATAATACATTTTTCTGCCAAATTTCCTATCTCTAGCTCAAACGGGGTTGATTATTAATTTTTGAAGTCCGCCATTTTGGATCCAAGATGGCGTCTTTGGAAACATTTTGTAATATTTTCGTAACTTAATGGTGATGATGTACCGTCATATCAAATTTCATTTTTCTATGTCCAGTCGTTTAGGCTGTGTATTTTATGGAAAAATCATTTTGGCGGTCATTTTGGATCCAAGATGGCGACTTTTCCAACATTTTGTAATATTTTCTTAATCTACTGGTGATGATGTATCGTCATACCAAATTCGTTTTTCTAGCTCCAGCCGTTTAGGCTATGGCACCATGAAATCTTTGATTGCCGGAAAAAAGGAACATAGCATGCATACACTTTTTCACTATATTTTCACGCAAACTTTGAATTCTATGAGGTTTGTTAACAGTTTTCAAATCTGATTCTACGCGCTTTATACTCGTGTCAACGACATAAATATTCTTTCACAAACTTCTTGGTAATATTCAACTTAAATCTTTACCAGCTGTTTACCAAAAATGCGTTTTTGTGCTATGTGCCCTTCTTCCGGCAATGTCCTCAATTCAAATTTGAAGTTCCATTTAAAATCTGAATAATTTAATTACATTTCTAGCCACTTGGAGGCTGGTTTATGAGATGGTACTTTTGGGGTTGATGCCCTTCAGTACAAAGTGTATGCCCGCAGTGTTAACTCCATTTTGCCAAAAATTGGCTCCAAGAATACAAAATGCACTCGATGGCAGTGTATCAGCACCCTTATTGCAATTGTTGGGTATACTTTACCAAAGCAAAGTTTCTTTCATAGTGTTTCGTGTATAATAATGACAGCGATTGAAGATGGCGCATCTGCAATTTCATGTACTTTTAAGAAATATCAACATTCTTAGGTTAAGACCGAAACTTTAGGTGAGGATTGAAGAGGCGCTCAAGGAATTTTGTGGTATAAACAGTGGACTAGAGCAGTGTATCCCGCTGGGCAAAACGTTTCTCATCGAAAGCGAAGAACGCTCAGGTTTCATAATAGTATCTAAAACATCTGTACGTACTATCTTCAACCACTGTCCTTATAACATACGAAACACTACCATAAAGAAAGCTAAACAGAATTGCCTTCAACAAAGAGAAATGACCAACTAGTGCAATAATAGCGAAAACTGCGTCGTTCATACTCGTGTGCTGCCACCGTGTGAATTTCTTTTGAAATATTGCCCACTCCACTCCCGTATTCACAATTTCCTTAACTTTAGTAGATTGTCTGGTGATTGACCTCACCTTTTAAGAATGTAATGAGAACTATAGTAAATAGTTCCATTTTAAAGTTGTAACTCACGAACGACAGACAATATTAACGAACTTATCACGATGTATAAAAATAGTCTAGAATTCAACAGTAGTGAAAAAAAAAAATCTACTAAAAAAAGTGTTACCGGTCCCTCCTCTCTTTAAGAGGAATTTCCTTACGCACTGTTTTCAAAAATCCCGTAATTCAATTCTGTATTAGTTTTCACTTTTCAATTCTTTATTTCAATACGATATATCAAATAATTTTCGCATTACTGGCGATACAGGAAGTTACTCACATAATATTAGCTAGGACGGAATAATTACTGATCGAGTACATAGTGCAATATCATAGTAAAACCCGTGATACAGTTATAATAAATCGGTACCCGAGTAACAGGGTACTCTGACACCCGGATAAAAGTAAGAACTCTGGTCCTTTAACCATAGTTATCGTAGCTATCAAACCGTAGGAAATACCGAAAAATTCCTTTAAAAATTGTTCGCTACTTTATGTTCCTTCAGAAGAAATACAAAGTAAATTTATTTCCTATTGAACATTTTCAAGCTGATCCTCCGTAGAGGTATTTTCTGTAAGTCCCGTGATTTACTTCTGCATATTCTATTATTTTATTATTATAATAATATTTCAAAGCATTATGACCAATATTTCGACTTACTCGTGATGGACAAGTTTCTTCAGACCTGTATAAAATACCATAAATAATAATAATAATAATACTATTACCTAAACTACCATAAATTAGGAAGAAGAAAATTACCTCAACTGAGAGTGGACCCTGAGCAACTAAAGTGGCTTCCATCTTTATGGAGAATGACAATTCCCCAAGGCAAGCTTGAGCTTTTTCTTGTTCTGCGATGTGCTTCAATATTTTGGCTGACGATGATCCTAAAGCAACGTTCACCAGAAGATGTGTATTGTGAAGAATACTCCCATCGACATGCACTTCGTCAAGAGTTATATGGAGCAGCCATTCTGGAGATACGGCACGCAGCAGCATCATATTTACATTATACACGTGAACTGCCATGAACTAACAAGAAAGAAAAACACATTCAAAGTACGAATTACGGAACATAAATGGAAATAAATTCCGAACAGATTGGGGAGGCTGTCCCTTGTCGCCTTGAAATCAAGAGGCCCCACCCAGCTTCCATTAGTGAGGACACATTGAACGAAGTCGTTTTGCAACCAATTTAAACTGTAGGTCCTGTCCCTAGGTCGACACATACATACTATAAAAGACAATGACAAACCACCATCGGGTAAAACAATAATAACCTACGTTAAGCACGTTGATACAAAACCAATGAGCTTCCACCGAAGTCACCTTCCGGATCAAAATATACAGTATTGAGTAAACGCACCTGATGTTTTCAAATGGGAATTTCACTGGGTTATAGATTGGCAACACTACCTTGCCTCGCATCACATAATAACCTCAATCTTGGGAGTTTAGTTCCGTATCTATGCTATCGAGCACTCAATTCAAACAAAATTATATTCCCTTTTCATTCAGCAGATTTAGCACGACTGTACTTCATTTTTAAGTGAATGGACCATCCTAAATTTACAACTCCTTACTTGTCTTATAAACTCCGGAAGAATATGAAACTAATATTATTATGACAACGTTTCACTTGTTACTAGTCTTCATCTGGTCGACTAAATACAGTAAGACACATTCATAGATAGAACAGAAATCAGAAAAAAGAAAGAAAATACAAGAACCTACATCTTCCTACTTCGCGTTCTCGAGAACCGGTGACTTACGAGGAACTGCTATGGAAATCAGTTTTAATCTTCAACTATGCATTTGATTCTCTGAATTTAATCTTGAGGACATCTAAGATACGAATTTTAGCATCGTGTATTACTTTCCTGGTGCTTCCTGAAGGAATAGGAATCTTCCAGTACTGAAATTTTGGTGTGACGTTAGATTTTCATGCATGACCTAATATAGGTGATATCTAACATGAGTAACGAAATCTTGTGTTCCAGTTACAGCTTTTTAAGAACATGGGAAAATAGGAAGATTTACAGCGAGTTTCACCAACTTTGTTAAGAATTTAACGAATCTTTAGATAACGAACGTAATGTATTTTAAAGCGCTTAAAGTTACTTAACGATTCGTTCAAGTCGAACGAAGATTGGTGAAACTTTGTCAGTTTGAAATTCTTCCGCACGCTACGACACAGGTAGGTTATTAGATACATACAATTTAACCTCTCACAAAGCGTTCTTTGTATACACAGACTATACAAGAATTATTGTTAAAATTATCAAATCATTAAACGTGCTTAATCCAATTGTTCTTTTTTTCTTTGACATCCTTTATGAATTTTGAACTTGATTTTTTTTAAAGAATTTAGGAAACTTTGGCTCAGACTGAATGGATGATGATGGAAGAATTCCACCCACACAGTGTCTGTCCTCCACAAAGCTCAAATGGCACGAGCCGGGATCGAACTGAGGACCCCACGCACCAGAGGTGAGCTCTCTGCCACTGACCCACCGCGCACCGCGGCCCTTTTCGTCAAGGTACAGCACCAGCGCATGCAGAAGGTTGTGGCGTCACAGTTTAAATGACTTCTCCGTGTTATTATCAAGGAAGGCTGATAGGAGTAGTAATCTGAATCAGTTTTCTCACGGCTTCATACGAATATGACTCAGTGAGAGTCAGTGTTGTCACTGTTAGTATGTTATGTTTAAACACATGTTACATCGGTTTTAAATTTCCCTCTTCCTTCGATTTTCTTATTAACAAAAGAATGTTTTTCTTTCCCTTCAGTGAGTGCAAAGTGAAAAAAACAAGAGAGCTGCTTTCAGTTGTGGAGTCGACAGAAAAATTACGAAGTGACCTATACAGAATTGTCCGCTCACTCTCCCCACCCTCCTCACCTTTACGGCCTTGTTCAACGTTTTTTCTTCGTTCTTAGAAAAAAAAATAGGTGGTACTTTTTTTTCAGTCACAATACGTGTTACTTTTTTAGAAAGTGCTGCTGCTTTCGACTTTTTGTTGTAGGGAAAGAACAGTCGTGTCCTGCAAAGTGTTTTGGGTTGGTACGAATATACGTCGCGGACCTGTCTGTTCTGGTTTTGGATTAATGCCTTAGCATTTTCGAACGGAAAGCACTGAATAGTTCAAGATAATTCTAAAAATGTCTCAGTTCCGCTTCTGTCTTACGTCATAGCCCTATGTGTATTTGCGTATGGCGTCATGTGAAGGCCTGTTCCATTACGAACAGTACGAGGTATGAATCGAAAGACGGTGACAATCACAGTAAGAGTTATCTTTTCAATTTTTTACTTGTTCGATTTCTAAGGAAGTAGTACGGGATGGTACCTACCACTAACACAGAATTCGAACCACGAGAAAGAGTACGACCAACAAGTGATGCCTCTCGCCATTCAAGTGGTCCTTCTCCACTCTATTTTGCCTCAACGGTAATTAAAGTCGCCGCGACGTATCAGCCGACCTAAAATCACGGTAAAGCACCACAAATAGTTGGGAACTCCTGCCATTACCTACTGCTAACATGTCGCAATTGAAAATATCCCAACTGTTACCACGTCACATAAATAACAGCTTACATCTGCATTAAGTGATCTGACGCTTAATTGCATATCACAGAAAAACAGTTTTTAAAAGCATTGTTGATGTTATAGAAAAAAGACAGGAGCGAGCAATAATTGTGGCTGAGGTCGTGATTAGCGCGACAAATTTACAACAGCATGATCCCTGCTTTCAAGATCAAATGATTAGTAAGTGGAGTCAAGCCGGGAATAAAAATAACACCATCTATAGTTTTCTCTGGTACGGTATCAGTGATTTCAACATAAAAGTATGAGTTTTTATAACGTGTAAAAAAATTATAACTACAAGTGTACAAACCTATACATTAGAAGTTACAAGTACTTTGAGGTATTCGAACCCGGCCACACTTACAAATGATAAAATATTTGATATGATAGATTCTTCTTCGTTCCTTCATATTTTTATTCAAATTTTCACATTTGCTTAGAATACTCGAAAAAGCAACGGACAACGGATAGCAATATTCTAAAACCTCTCGGATAGTAAAATTACAGTTGAAAATAAAAATTTGCATAATATTACACGCATCTATGTGCAGTTAATTCAGCAACATGATATTACCTTCCACAATCATTCCTCATATTAGTCTTTGCGTCATTTTAAAATATCCCTTCCTACGGCAATTCAAAGCCTCTTCACCAACAAATCTCTCTTCCTGACCTGCGTCCCTTACTATCGTTTCGTTTCTTGAACAAGAGAAATCGTGCTACCAATAATAAGTGAATGCGGCGATAGATAGGGATTTTAAAAGCATGGAGACACTGGAGTGATAGACATGGGAGAGATGATATGAAATAGGCGGAGGTAAGTCTCTTGTCCCGTGTAAAGTAAGGGGCACTGTTCCCTTAGGGGAACACTGTTTTTAAAAGAATTAACCGTAGTATTAAATTCCATATGCCAAAAGTTCCAGTAGGGTACTAACGCTTTTCTGGACGAAGTGGTAATTACAAGTTTAGTTCGACATTTAATACTTAAATATTTTTACTATAATACTTAACACTGTTACGCACAATCATAAATGAGACATCAATAGAATAGCATACAACAGCTTCGAACACGAATAGATAACTTCGAATATTAGCTGTTTTATTAAATCATGTGGTAAGTTATGAATACACTTCACTCTTTACAGTTTTAAGATCATGTAAAATGTCATTTCTATTCAGTATAGGTTCTCGTAGCACCTCACAACATTCACATAAATTATAATTTGTTGTTCCATAATAACTAAGATTATGAATTAGACTAAACTACATCGTAATCCCATACTTACTCGCGTAATTCAATCACTTTTTGTAATCATAATTTGTAATATAAAAACAAGGGTGCGTGACTTAAGCAAGGAAAGGATACAATACGATATTGTTTTATTAAAAAGTTTAAATCATACAAATTATTTGGTAGTTCTCAACTATCGAGTCTTTGGCAGTTTAAGCTAATTATAAGCCTGCAACTTACAACTGCTGGGCAAGGTAAGAACGAAAGTTGTCGAATGGAAGACGTCACACCTATTTCAGATATCAACAAATGAACGGTTCTTCCTAATTTATGAAAACAAATTTTACAAAATATCAAACGCGCGAAATATTCCAGGATATGTAAACATTCATTTGTTTACCGGTAAAAGTTCATATGCTAAGCGAATACGGTAGTTGTATAAATCATTCAAACAAAAGCTCTTAGCTTAAGTAATAGCAGCTGAAGTTTGTACACAAACACACTGTACACAAACAAATCATTTTATAGTTACCTGAGCAAACGTAATTATCAACGGTGGGATTTTTTTGTTGTTAAAATCTATTTCTTGACGATTATTTGTGCTGTCGTCTAACTGTTCCTTGAGGTCTGATCTTGAAGATCGTTTCACTTCTGTCTCGTTCACATCTTTATTTATACGAACATCTTTCACAACAACTGCTAACAGTTTGGTAATTTCACTATTGAAGAAACTACTTTTAAACCCAATTTCATCGATTTGCTGGAAGAAATAAAGAAGGCAAAAGTATAATTACTACTTTCTAAAGTAAAAAACACACTGTGCAATTTTGACGACACCGATTTGCCATATGCATATGCAGGATTTTTACCTTACTTGCTTTAATGTACATAGATTGGTAGTTATTTGGTGAAATTCAGGCAAATTCTCAGGCAGTAGGTCGGTCCCGAGATGTTACATGCTAGCATGTGACTACTTAGAGAAAAAATGAAATAAATAATAATAGTAATAATAATAAAGACTGCTTATTACAGTTATTGAGGTTATATTTCCATATTACTTATGTCTATGATAAAAAGAAGGCATATCGGCATTATTATTTTTTCAAGAATATGTACAATTGCTTAGAATTTAGATTAATCCAAAACAGCGATAATGTTTATTATCTGAATTGAATTTTTTATTTATAATCTCTACGCACTATTGGCTCAGACAGGAATATGGCACAGGAAAGGAAGCCGGCCAGAAGCTAGTTAGAAGGTACCGTCCCGCATTAGCCTGGTGTCACTGAGGAAAAACCTTGAAAAAACTATTAGGAAAACCGACCGCTGGGTTCGATCTCAGACAGTTTCGAATGTGACGCCAACCTCTACTAATTGAGTTACGACCACTCAACAAGGTTTCTTTATTGTTTAATACACTGTTTACGCTTTAGAAACACTATGACACAGCATTTACAGATTCCCCAACATTATCTCGTAAGACTCATTATAACTTTTCTTACACTCAAACGTCGAAGAGTTGAACCAATATTATTTATAATGATCTTCTAATAGTAGTTCCAAATTTTGGAGGTTATTTTCCTTATCCACATCCCTAGCGTTCCTAAGCATACACAAATACAAAATAAAAACTACCTTCACCGACCTCGTTCATGGTACAGTCCATTTGGAGAATCACTGTTCTAGAACTTTGCTTACAATCAGCGACATATTTTAAAACTATCTTCTCTAGAACAAACATACACTCCTTTATCTAACTGGTCATTTTACGTAGTTTCAGCCATAATGTTACCGTAATTCTCAAATATAATTTTCATTTGAAATCAAGAAAACTGTTCGTATATTTACACTCAACTGGTAACAACTGAGCACATCGTAAATAAACGAATACCTCGGAAGATACTTCTAAAGAAACGTTATGGCTTATGACAAAATACTTACCACACTGAAACCATTTTGTGAAATGTGGACGTCCTTTAGTTGCAGGTACGGTATACTGATATGACCGATTTTTATATCAATGTGAAAATGACGTTTAAAGAGCCATGAAATTAATATTGGTAACAACCTGTAAAACAAAACGAATCAGTTAGTGTAAAGGCTAGTCTATTTTACAATGCTAAGTACTATTAAAATAGTGATAAAAATCAACAACGCAAACAAGCACTTGGGACACAACAATCAGAAATAGAAGCTGCTAGAGATGAAATGTTTGCTGAATTTGGAAACACGCTTACGCCGAAAGTAAGAATAGTTTGAAATGAAGAAATATGAACATCATGTAAACAGGAGATTACTGAAAACCGAAAGTACTAGCTGATTTGCCCGCCCGTTGGTGTGGGGTGAATAAAATATGTTGTCAACCCCCCTCCCCCCCACAAGCCGATGGGGGCTGAACTTGGACTTAAACGGCCTCGGGAGTGTTATTATTCATCTCAGAGACCCTGAAAACTATGGATTCGACACTAATGTCAGTCGTTTCTATTAATTTTACATGTCACCCCTTCCCCACCTAAGATATCCGTTGTTAATGAATTGATAGTCATGCCAAATTTAACCACTTGGAGGTAGTTAACACGTCGAACAGCATTGTAGTGCGGGTTGCCGCGTGCATTGATTTAACATTTTTCCATCGCCCATTGGAATTCAATGGATTATCATCTCTGAATATAATCATTTTAGAATCAAAGTGATATGATAACTTCCCAGTTCGGTTCAGTGTCTGGTTAATATGGCCCTATCCTGATATTAAATAGTTATGTTTTAGAAATGATTTTTATGAAGAGAAAAGAAGAAAACGAATGCGTTTATTTATTGTTTGCTGTTAAAAAATATTTTAACTGAAGTTTCATAAGGAGGACGGTAGATGTCACTATTATTAGTAATGGAAAATCGAAGTGAGTAACTTTTTTATATAACAAATAATTGTTGTTTTTGTTAAGTGATCAAAAGCAGTTGATTTCATTTTATTAAAATGTGAAGTGTTTCAGAGCGGAAACGAATTTTATAAATAAGTTATTATCTTGTAAACTAATATGTAAATCAGATTAGGAATGTATATAGCTTATGTCGGGAACAGCATCGAGAGGTAAAGGTGTTCTTTATATATTTTAATTCTCTGTTTTTAATAAATATATTTTGAATTGTCGCCTTGCGTTTACCTTTAATAGTCAGACTAGTGGAGAGCTTGGCTTTAGTCCTTGAAAGTTGCTGAAAAGCACTAATAGGATCATTGTTCGGGTTTTCTACTACAGCCACGTGTACGTCCCACTACGTGGAGTAGCTTTGGGGCATGCCTTAGACATATATATTTCTATTTTCCAACCTCCAGGATAAAGATAAAATGAATTTTATGGGCGGTAACAGCACTATCGCTTACGCCCGTCCCGAACCAACCTCCAGGAACCAGAACACCGCACAGCGACAACAACGGAGCTAGCCAGAAGGAGCAACTCATTTGAAGATATTTATATAGACGTAACTCTTGACCAAGAAGGTACCGTTACATGATCATATGCAAAAAATCATTCCAATCCGTCAAGCACTTTTTGCATGATGCTAGCGCAAACATACTCGCTTCCAATTTTATAGATTTTCGACTTATGGATTGGTAGAGGATACTAAAAGATGTGTCAGTATATTAGTCAGGGTCACGGAAGCTTCAACACCTTAAATTGTAATATCACGGATCCCACTGCTGTATTTGTAAAATTAGAAAAACAAACACAAACAAAAACAAAACAAATATATACAGTGTTCCATTTGTAGCCGGGGATGGTTGGGATTTTCCCCTAGCTCTGTTTACCGATATATACCCCAAACCTGGGATATGAACGGATGTAAAATAAGACATAGTAAGAAATTATTTCCCCTTTCTGGAAAGTACACAAATCGAACACTATATAAAATAATTCACAGTCATATTCAATCCACTACTGGATGAGGCCTTTTCCGGAGGGTGGAGTTAGTCTACTGCTCCCACACTGACCAAACGTGTTGAGAGAGGAGAGTCGAAGCTCTCAACTGTGATCGCCACTGTCTTCTACTCAAAGCAGCTCCCCAACTGCATCACGATGCTGGGAGGGCACCGTTCCAGACCCACAAACCTTGAAAAAAAATCCTTGGCAACGCCGGGAATCGAACCCGAGACCCCTTAATACTGACCACTAGACCAACGGAGCAACAATGACCACTAGAACAACGACGCGGTCATATATATATATATATTAAATCACAGCCATATTCTATCCACTACTGGATAAGGCCTCTCCCCGGAGGGAGGAGATTGGTCTACTGCTCCCACGTTGACCAGACGGGTTGGGAGAGGTGAGCCTAAGCTCTCACTGTGATCGCCACTATATTCTATTCACAGCAGCTCCCCTACTGCATCACGATACTGGGTGGGCACCGTTACAGACCCACACAACTTGGAAAAAGTCCTTGGCAACTCCGGGAATGGAACCCGGGACCCCTCAATTCCTAGTCAGAAACGCTAACGACTAGGCTAAAGGGGATGGTCATATATAGATAGATAGATATTCATACATTGATTGAGAGACAAAACGGACAAGGTATTTATCACTCAAGGAGAATTATGAAGTTATTTTTAGCACCATACTAAGCAAATATTAAGCTTGTTATTTGAAACTTCATACTGGCTTACAACAACATAGCTGGAGAGCTAATTATACATAGTACATAAACATTCTAATATCTACTGCTAAAGGGCCTCAGTATGTACACTGCGTGTGTGTGTTTTTCACACCATTAAAGATACTAAAGAAATGGCAAGCAACAATGAAATTTTGGAAAGCGGCCCCAATAATACTTGTGAATGTGTATAAAATCCCTGAGATTTTGATATTTATTTTAGCTGAGGAAGTAGATACGCATAATAGATGACGTCATACGCCAGGTTTTCTAATTTCTCATCGTCTCACCAGTCCAGTGTATTCAAAAATATGAAAACAAACAAACACAATATATATATATATTGCATGGAATATAATAATTGAGGTCTTCGTTGGAATTGCATAAAAAAAAGTATTACGCTCGTCTTTAGAACCCACCCCTTAATAGGACCAGCAAAATGACTTCCGTACGATGATATTCTCATAGAAAGAGGTAACATAATGTGCTTAAACCAATCTACAGCATTTCTCCAAGTGTAGTGCGAGAAAGATTATTAAGAGATTTGTAAGGCGTTTCAGGAGAAAACTGTAGCTACAAGTTTTGCCTTAATAATAATAATAATAATAAAACAGTTGAACTGGAATTGTGAAATATGCATAGTATTTTGTTTTGTGTGTGTGAACTTATGTTTCAATTTTTGTCATTTCAGGTAGCGTAAACATTCGGTTCAAACTTTATTCGTAATTATATATACAAAGTGTGTTTCATTAAAGCAATCTCAAGTTTATTAATATAACTATTATAATTTATGAAATCAATCTATGAATTATAATTCCTTTTCATAACATGAGTATTAAATGTATCAAATCTAAAATATTTGGACTGTACAGGTAGCTACGGCCTAACCTTCTCACACATTTGATGTCCCTTAGTAAGCACTGTTACGAGGAAGATATGGGAAGGCAAGGGACCAGCTGTCTTACCTGATGGAACTTAGGAAAGCCCTGGAAAACCTGAGTTAGAATGGCAGACGTTACAACTCTAACCTACGTGCCTCCCCGGTATCGATCAGAAGTCTACGACTGTAATCGTTAGACCATGGGGCTTCGGCACTAACAAAATTCCTTTTAGTATTATGGGTGACGAGACAATATGATCCATCAGTGGTTCCCATCTATTCAGACTGTTCATTTCGACGTTTGTGTATATGCAAATTATTCATTTGGTGTTCTGTTGCTGAGAAACGTTTGAGAACCGCTGCTTTAAACAGCATAGATCTTTAAAAAATTTTCAGTGGTATTTTAAAAACTTTGACGAACTTTATATGGTTTGGGTCATATTAGTAACTATTCATTTCTGCCCCTGACTATGAGTGAAACGCTTTAAAATCCATGACCCAGACGCGATTCAAACCCTAAACCTCCGGGACTCTCACCTGACACCTTAGATCTTACGACCACTGGTGCCACCCAAATTATTATTACAAGACAAATTATACAGATTAGTTCAATAATATGTTAATATAATTAATATAAAGTTCAAATGAACATTTTAAGTCAATTCAAGAAAGCTATTTTCTATTTTCCAAATACGAACACAGATTCGTTTGCAGATAAAAATAAACAAACAGTAGCTCTAATTGAAAACAGAATTTCTTAGGATAGTCTATCAATTATAAGTAATGCACGACGAATCAGTAAAGTGATTAATGGAACATTGCAGTAAAGCGAAGTGACTTTGGGCATTTTTGAAACAAAATTTTAAAATGTTTGTAATTCGGTAACAGTTCACAGAGGCAAATAGTGATGTCAATACCACGTGCACACACAAAGCTGGAACGAAGGAAATTTAAGATGATTAGACACTGTCTGTAACGAAGAGAATTAAGCAAATAATAATGATAAATCGCAAAGCGTCACTCACTCAGCACTCCAAGTTTAATGTTTTTATCCTCCATGTCTCCGGTTAGTCGATTTAAACTTTATGCTCCTTTCCGTGATAGTTTTTTTTTTTTTTTTGCGAATGACATAAGCCAAAGTAGATATGGCGACTTGTTATATAACAAGTCATTCTCTATCAACGGTACTAACGAATAACGAAATATATTATTACTTTTAAGATCAGAGCATTTGAATTAGCTCACAGATCGCGTTAAACTTCAGTGATTGAGATGAATGGACTTATTTATCTTTCTTGATAGAAAAGCTAACTGCAAGTGAGAAGATACTTATTATTTCGACGTTTGGAACTGGTTTGCTTTTACAAGTGTTAAAAGAGTTTCAAGATAGCTACTGATGAAAAAAAAAGTGTTCTTTCGAAATAATATTCTACGAAAGCAACAAAAATTAACAAAAGTAATTGGTTAAATGGATTTCGAAACTCTTCATTAAGTTCCAAGGGACTTAAAACCGTGACTGCATGCATAGAAAGCGAGCGTGCTAAAATCTTCGACAAAGCAAGATTTATTAATGTACAATGGGGCTTTCAAAATTGGGATATTAATTAACGTTAAAGTGTTAATTTTTAACGTTTGTTTAATGTATATTAACACCGAAATAAGACATGGATCGATCATCTTCATGAGGTTTTAACTTCCCTTACTCAACATTCAACATATATAGAAAGCTGCGACGTAGAGAGAATGCATTATCAATAAAATCAGATATTTTCTAATTCGGAACCAAACTTTCGGGTTATGAATTTTCGTTCAAAATATTTCACTACCTCATTTTTAAATTTAGGTTTGTGATTCAATTGAGATTCAATATGTATATGAATTTAATTAATTAACAATGTAAAAATAGATAGAATACATTCTTGGCCAAACGAGAGAAATTTGTTTAGTAAAATATAAAAGATGGCAATAACTGTTGGATATCTAAAGTTCTAAGTGTGATTTAAACAACTAAGGAAGCAATTTTTCTTTTCTAATATTTTAATAACAAGATTGTTGAATGAATACGGTTTGGAAGAATTTACATTTTATAATGATTTTCAGTGGTAACTTTTAATATGAAGACTGGAGTAAAGATATGATTAGCTGATCAATGTTATATACCTGATGGGTATGGTACAACGTCAGGGTTTTTGTATTCTAAGAGTCTTGTTGATTAAAAGTTTAAATACTTATTACCTGCTTTTTGTCTCAGAGTATTACTTTGAATCTACTGAGGTGTAATACTTCGGGTTAGTATTTTGAAGATGTTGATCAAGCGTCGTCCCGCTCACGGCAAGAAAAGTCCTGAGCTATCTCAGGGGCATCTTGATTCACGGTGCTGAAAGGCACCTGAGATTAGAATCTGGGCAAATATATACATATCTACGGAGAGAAGTTTAATTTTATAAGAAGATATATATTTTATTTATTATTTACATGATGGCGTCACATCGTAATAGGGCACATTTAAGTGACAAGAAGAATGATGTTAAGATTGAAGAATCTGGAAGTCCAGTGGAACTGACCGACGACAACAGAAGCAGAATTAAGACAACCAAGGCAAATGAGGAACTTAGATCTATCCAAGACTGTACGTTGAAAATGTTTAATAATTCATAGCAAAGAAGCGAGAAGACTGGGAAAGGATAGAAGAGGAAAGGCCCGATAAAGCTAAATATTTTACTGAGAATTTACAAACCTTAATGTTAAGTTGTATGAAAGAACAAAATATGTTCTTAGAAAGTTATAAGGATGAATCGACATGTGCGAGGAACTAAAAACAGTGAACGAACGTGTTTGTTCATTGAGTGGATGTGGACACCAGCATAGTTGCTAAGTAGGAGATATAGGGAAGCGTGTAATCTATATGATGATGGTGAGTAGAAGGACGATGCCCTTGTTACTGCCTTAAGCTGCTATATATTTACTACAGCGGAATGAAACATATTAATTTAGAACAAAACAATTTTTTTTTAAATTAATGTTCAAAAAGAAAAATCATTAAATTTAGAACTTGTTCTACCGAATGACAGTTCACCAAATTTGAATTTCACTTCACAACTTCAAAATAAAATTTCGGTTTGTAGCTTCTATCCGCAACCCAGGCATCCAGCGAGAATTCGGATATAGTACACCAAAACCTGATCAGACATCACATACCTGCTGTAACCACAGGTTTGGAATACTCCCTCAAGATTTTGGCATTTACTGCAACTGACTATAATATGGGCAGAGACTTTACTTAAATTTAATTATTTATTAACTTCGCAGCATAACTTATTTAACGGCCTATCTTGCGTATCATGGCGTAGGTACAACTATATTCCTCTACCGGTCAAAACCACAATCCAAAAAACGAGGAAGGGGGAACCAACGGTACAGAAAAAATAGTTAGCTGCTATGTCTGCACTGAAGAAAATTCTAGCAGACGACCGCATAAAAGAAGCGGAAACAAAACTTTCAAACAACCAAAAAAAAGGGAAAGGAGAAAAACCGATGAAATATACTTTCGCGCCATAGAGCTAAAAAATGTAAAAGCTGAGTGAATAAGGCACTATCTATCTGGTCTTATCTCTTGAGTCAGTACATATGCACTAGAAAGGACAGAAACATCACCAAAAAGAACAATGTAATCATGCGCGAGAAATAAACACAAATGACGATCAAAAAGGAAAACAAACGACCTTCGATAAAACACAGATATGAACTTCAGAGGAAAAGTGGAGTGACTGAAAGACTGGCAAAAATGATGCAGCCCGCGTTTCACACAAACATGTGACTTTATGCACAAGCGCATCTTAAATAAGGCTTACATCATTACGTTAGCTACGCCTAGCTCAGGTTTTCTTAATATTAATGATGGGGCATTTTTTTTATACCGGTAACTGTACCATATGAAGGAATATAGGTCAAGTTACATTTCTGCTCAGAATATTTACTACTCCATATAGTCTATCCCACGATAAGGTTGCTATATGATAAGAAGAGAAAATCCGCTGCAGATTTAAGAAAATCTTTCAAATATAGGCCAATATATTCCGGGTAAAAGCTGATTTTTAGCCCTTGTTTTCCTCCCCGGTCAAAGCTTAAAAATATCACTAAATTCACCCGAGGGCATTTCCCACATTCGCTTGTGGCATTTTTTATCGTTGCTCCTAGAACAATTACCCGTTTTATACGTAAACTTGTGTGGTGCATTTTTCATTCAATAATTTAACTTCCCATTTTACTCGCCGGACGATGGAAATCAATTGCACTTTTCGTCACGACTCACGAATGTAATGTTGTACTGCCATCTATCGATTTCAGTATAAAAACGAATCATTGCACTGATGTTTGTGGTGCATTGCGTACATTGGAAGTTTTATTTAAAATGTTAAATATTTCACCTATTTAATGTATTAAAAATTGGGTACCATATTAGACCCCTACTTTCCTCACTCAAGGTTTGCCAATATTTTACAGCAACATATTACTTTTTAGGTGCTCTATTCTGCTTCTTGAATACTATTGGTATTATTTACTTGAGAAAAGGACAGGGAAGCCAGGGTAAAAAGTAAGGTGAAATGACAACAAGGAACAGTTTGCCCCCCAAAAGATCAGGAGCTGAAACTAAAGGTCAACAAGTCAAGGGTATAGATAACTGATCCACTCTATGTATGACTTGAGGTTAGGTTGCGTTAGAAATAGTAACACAAAATTACTACTTAAATAAGAAATTCTATTCCCATTGACGCCCTTGGAAATCAAAGGGTTGACCATTTATCTATACCCTTCAATGTGAAAAAGATATTGTAAAAAGCCGGCCCGAATAAACCGTGGCAATCCCAAATTCCGGGCACCTCCCACGGAGTTTCTCCGTAATTAGAAAACCCCCCAAAAGAGATGAAGAGTTGCCTTTGTTTAAACATACTAAATCTCCCTTCCTACAAAATCAGAACGTGTTTGCCATACCCAGGACAAGATAAAAACCTCCTGAACACAAAAGTATTGCAGGGAAATTATTAAACTTACCACGTAATGCAACATAAAATTATAAAAAACAGTAGCAGCACCAAGGCCGGACCACTCATTTTGGTCGCTGTTTACGGTCGATATATAACAGTATGAATGAACACGTATCACTATTTCAATACATTCCTATAGTCAGTTGTAACATATTTGTTACGTTCACTTCGTTAAATTACATGACGTAGTTATCTTGCTTCAAAATTGTTAATAAATATCCCATACGGCTCCAATAAAATCATATTCACTCGAATTTTTTTGGACACGCTATTTCATTTTCTTTTGTCACTCGCACAGGGCACAGTTACCAACTGTCTGCAGAAATATGCCAATTAGGCGAAGAAATATTACTAGAAAGTTATGAACTTTACTAAATAAGTGACACACCCCTAACATCAAGGGCGATCCCTAGCAAGGGGGCTCTCGCCAATTCTCCTAGCAAGAGAAAATTATACACTGTAAGATAGAAAACAAAAGTAGAATGTTTAGAATAGAGTTTCCTGAAATTTCAAAAAAAAAAAAAAAAAAAAACATTTTGAAAGTCATAAATGAAAACTAAAGATTTATTTTATAAACAACTTTATTTGTAATTTTGCGACAACCTTTGGCTTCTCAACGCTTTCCAGGAATTAGTAATTTATTATTGTCATTGCCTAAAAGTCCACATTTTGCTCTTGTAATTTGAAATAGCGTGTATTTCTTTACTCTTTTTTTCGTTCAAGCTTGCGATTAGGGTGAGTAGGCAATTGAAACACGTGTTTTATTGCGTGTTTTCTTGTAAGTTAAGTGTAACACGTGTTTCACTTTTCTACTCACCCTAATCGCAAGCAACACACGCGGGCTTGAAAATGATCCCTTAATTTGGTTCTCTCAGGAAAAGTTCAAAAACCACTTTCCTGAAGTTCGTTCATTCAGTTTACCGTTCGGAAACTCACTCTCAGGGTATTTCCTAAACTCGTAATTTTATTTTATGTGAACGGTAGAATTTTTCTTAGCTTATGATTAGTTCGTTGTAGTTTGCGGTGCTACGATAAACGAACATTTTAAATTGTATACCCTCACGCAAAATTAAGTAGACACCGGTTATTACTGGTTTGTCCATGATAACAGTTAAGAGTCCATGATAATTTTTTGTGTTAAGAGTTACTATTGTTAGTAGGCTGCAATTAATAGGGGTACTTATTCGCTAGATTTTGTAGAAGGAGAAACAATAATGATCAAGTACAGCCTGGGATCCCTAAGACTTGATGAAAGTATTGTCTTTAATTATGTTTTAGTAGTTCAGATTCAAAAGTGTGTTATACAGGGTGGCACTGCAAAAATAGTCTAAAATGTGATGATTTTCGAGGCCTCTTGTAAAGAAAAGCTCTCGACACTCTGTTGCACATGCACATACAAAACGCTTCTGTCCATTTATTTCGTGACTGACGAGAATACTTCTGTAAAGGTTACCTGCCAACACGTTGTTTCACATATACAGGGTGGTCTACTGAAAACTGTCCACTCTACTAATTACTTCGTGACTACTGGGATGTCATTTGTAAAGAGAAATACTCTCAACGCCTTGTTTCTAATGTATAATATATATATAAATATGTCCCTACCATAACATTCCACCCAAGTCATTTGACGAACGCCCAGAAGTCTCCTGCAAAGAAATGCCCTCTACAACCTATTCACCCTGAAGCTCTACAAAGTAATAATAATAATAACAATCCAGACCGCTTATTTACTGATTGTTAAGAAGTGTCCTACAACGAAATGCCATCAACATCGCGATTTACATATACAAGGAGAACGAACTCCTTAGATGAAAATGAAACAAGTGAGACGGAGTCCAGTCGGGGCAGGGGTTCCGCCAGGATTTTCAGTTTGGCGGGGTGTAAACCTTTATTGGGAGAGTGTAAGTAGACTTTTGCATGTTTTTTAATCAATTTTGGACCACAAAAATAAAGTTGGGGAGGGTTGTCAAAAATTTTGGGGGTAGCATCCCCACAGGGGGGTCTAACGGAATCACTGAGTCGGGGAACTGTACACATGTGCTTCAGCAGCTAGCGTTCAGTTGAGATTTATGTGTCGCTGGAAAAGTCTCGCAGTCCTTTCGAATACCTTAACGAGCTTCGTGGTTCTAGTTCCTGAGTTGAAAGTTGTCAACGGACGGACATGTTGGTAATATAACGCTCCCCAGCTTTAGTTACTGAGACCCAAAAGTATTTAATATAACCTTTAAAACTCTCTGCGTGTTGGAGATACCCACAACTACGAATCAGTAATGTATCTCTTACAATGGTAAACATATATATTTTGTTGGACAATCATAAACGAGGCAATAGAGACATTGTTAGAAGAAAATGTATATAAATAGGATGGATAATCAAAATTCAAAATGTGATGTGATTGGGTTGACAATGTTGCAAAACACTTTTTTTTTTTAAATGGCAGTACGCTAATTTACATGATATTTGATATCTCCGTAAAGATCATGATAAACATCATGTGCGAAGCCGGGAATACAATGCTTGTGGACAAAACAAACGTTCAACTTTGACTAATAACAACATAGAAAGGTCGCGAAGAATGTCTATGAGAACAACTAATAAATCAGTTATATTGTACCGGTTCCGAAAAAAATGAAGGAATTGAGACAGGTAGGTAGTGACATATTTATAGGGGCGATGGGTTCGTACCTTAAGGACACCCAAAAAGTCAGTTTAATGCACAATTAGTGTAACTTTCTGCGTATTTATATATATTAAAAAAGTATTTTATATCCACACGCATTTTGAACCCTTGGAAGTACCTATTCTAAAGAATTTGTTTGCCTGATCATAGATTTATTAAGGAGATACACTCCGTAATACTTTTGAGTAATACTGCAGCTTAGCTACTTCCACTATAGACCATTAGAAACGTTTCTAAATCCTATGTTTGCATTCTTATAGCTTCATGAAACGTACAAAATTGGGCGCAAATACCAAAAGCAATGCGTAATCTGCAAGGGATGATGTGATTTCTGGTCGTACAATGGTTACTGCTGGTTAGGTGTTCCTTCATATACACAGTCCGACAATTAAGTAATGAGACTGATTTTATTCTGACGAAACAAACAAAAGTAATTCAATAATATTATTCGAAGTACATCCCTCCTGCATCAATACAACGAGTGGCACGATCACACAAGGAGTGGAATGACTTCTGCAACTCAGTTTGTGGTATGGCCCGTAATGCCGCTGTCACAGCTGCTTGGATGTCTTCAACCCTGTCGAAAAGTCGTCCTTTCAATGGCAACTTCAGCTTAGGGAACAGAAAATAGTCACAGGGGGACATATCTGGTGAGTAGGGGGGATGATTCAGCACACACACTTGTTTTATGGCCAAATATTCCGCAACAAGTACTGCTCGGTGAGCTGGAGCGTTGTCATGGAGAGGAACCAGCTACCTGGGGTTGAGTATTCAGGCCAAACACGACGTATTCTCTTCAACAAACGCTCCAAAGCACCTAAATAAAACTGAGCATTAACTGTGTGACCTTCTGGTACAAATTCATGATACCCTTACTGTCGTAGAAATAAATGAGCATTGTCTTCACTTTTGACTTTTGGAGAATCTGCAGACTTCCATTCGGCACTCTGACGTTTAGTAGCTGGATCATAACGAAAACACCAACATTCGTCTTCTGCAACAATGGACAGAAGGAAATTTTTCTTCCTACGGGCAGTTGCAATGATGTCACGGGCGTAATCAACACGCGCTTGTTTCTGTTCATCAGATAATGAGTGTGGCACAAACCGCGCTGCGACCTCCTTCTTGCCTAAATCTTCCACTAAGGTCTTACGAATTGTCTCCCTGTTAACACCAAAGTCACCTTCCATCATTCTCACAGTCACACAACGATCTTCTTGCACACGTTCACGGAACTTTTCAATCAGTTCCTCGTTACGAACAGAAATTGGACGACCCGGCCGAGGTTCATGGTCAATCGATTCCACACCACTTTTAAAACGTTCATACCATCTAAATATCTGTGCACGAGACAAGCAAGTATCACCATACACTCTCCGCATCAACTCAACAGTTTCTGTGCCACTTTTCCCGAGTTTGAAACAGAACTTGATATTCGCCCTCTGGTCCACGACGCTGGCGCGACAAAGGCCTTTCACTTAATGCTGGTACTGACGTCATATTTCCTGTTGTGCTTCACGCGGGACAATGCGGTGTTGCCAGGTCGTACATGAAGGATTACTCTCTCGAACTCACATATTGGTTTCTATTTTTCATTCTCTGTTTTGTCAGAATAAAATCAGTCTCATTACTTACTTGTCGGACTGTATATATATATATATATATATATATATATATATATATATAATTAAATTTCTTCTTTCATTATTTTACATGGTAGAATGCAGAATATGACAAAAATCAGGGGGCAATTTGAGCCAAAAGAATAATATAGGGGTGATATATGTATCCTTGCACCTACATCATCCATTGATTTTACATCATATTCTGTATTGTATACATAAGGAAGTACATTCGGCGCTGCATATAACTTAAGCACTCAATAGAAGGAACTACCTTGTACTCACACAGATAACGAAATGCATCGAGAATACAGAAAACAGAGGATTTGCCGTGAGATTATACACAGAAACAAATTTAGGTTCCACTGTTTTACTCAGGTTCTCTCCGTTCAGAACACTCCAGGTGCATGTGTTGTGCTGTTTCAGAAGTAATGAGCATTTTTTAAATAAATAGAGGAAGTTAAGAAAACTAATCCACCCAGTGCATACCGATGCAATGAATGTGTATAAACAGGAAGGGGCAGTTGTATAAACCCAACTAAAAAAATGCTAATTACTTGTGAAACAGCGCAACACATGAGCCCGTAATACAGAGAACTTGAATAATGCTATGTGCTTTAAATTAGACCTGATTCTTTAACAGAGCCTTAAATGAAGCATCTCCCACAAAGTCACAGAAAAATGCGAGTAAAATCTCAAATCTCATTTGGTTCTATTTCTTGTATTTTCGACGCATTTTAGTATCTGTAGGAATGCAAGGTCTTAATTCAAGCCACTGCCCGGAAATTATTAAGCTCTCATATATCATTGCGATGTTAAATCAACAAATCATACCAGTGCTATGGGCAGCTTGTGGATGCCAGTATGTGCACTTGATACTACCGCTACTCATTCCGTTGCAAATAATTCACACACGCAGCTCTATAAATACATAGCAAGAACCAGCAATACAAAGAGTGTTACGAAAAGCCATGTATTACTATATTTCATTAAATACGCACTCGAGTTGACCAACAGACACAAACATGGTTGCATGCGGAGGAATACTAATGGCGCACTTCATGTTACGAATAACATCTATTTTGCTTTTAAAAAAATCGCAGAACGGATAGAGTTATTTTTTCATTATAAACGATGCACTTAACGTTTAACACTCACACCATGTACATGTTCTTAGCACGAGTAGCGAAATAGTCCTGCATACTTTTCGCTTTCCCACTTTAAGAGTATACTTCCACAACCCAAAACATTGATTTATTTATAGTTTCAACACTGCCATGCAACCGTTATATTTCTCTTGTATTTTATAAATTTTTGGCTTCAAAAAATTCGCCATACACTACATGAGCTTTACGATATTCGGTCTTGTGTTTTTCATATTTTTGTACGTGTTTTACTATGATTTATAGACATAGAAAGGCAAAATGTTGCGCTTGGAGGCGTTGTCAGTGATCCCTTTAAGAAATTACAGTCTACTACTTATAATTAGTTTTATGCGTTTAAGTTGAGATAAACGTGTTATTCCAGGGTGTAGATTACTTATTTCATCAAGTTCCGGCGTATATATAATTTATTTTATTGTTTTCTGTCTTCAAGTCAACCCATAGTATAGTTTGAAATCAGCTGGTTTCTGCTTGATAAATAAATCCGGTCCCTTTCGTCATGGCAATCCATTACGTATTCAGTTACCCAAGTTTCAAGACTACCAAAAATTCTAACTAGTTGGCGCAGCTGACGATTGAGGTCATCATTCTGTTACGAGATCCGTACTGAAATGTCGAAACCAAGATCTCTGGAGACGGTGGAATTCTTCAAGAATGACGAGGAAATTTATTCGTCTAGCCTTCCTCCGTATAAGCAGCATCACCAAATGTACAGTGTGTACCAAAAATAATATCGGAGTTTAAAATATTTATATTTCCTTTTACTTCCAGTACAAACTAATACAATCATCCCTGAGATGGAAGAGAAATGTTCCAAGTTTATATAACTCACATCACAAGTATTCAATGTAGGCACCTTTTGTTGATTCAGTCACTGACTGTACTATTAATGTTATGATTTGTATACTTTTTTATGCATACAATGCAGAATATGATGAAAAATCAATGGATGATGTGAGTGCAAGGATACATATACCATCCCTATATTTTAACTTTTGGCTCAAATTGCCCCCTCATATTCTGCATTCTACCATGTAAAATAATGAAACAAGAGACATTCACAGTATACTTAACGGTATACATCTGAAGTAACACCTAACGAGCAGTAACCATGAGTTTGGTACGTCCAGAAATCACATCACCCGTTGTAGATTTCGCACTGTTTTTGGCATTTAGAAACGTTTCCAGTGGTCTGTGGTAGAAGTTGCTAAACTGCAGTATTACTCAAAAGTATTACGAAGTGCATCTCCTTAATAAAATCTATGATCAGGCAAACAAATTCATTAGAATAGATACTTCCGAGGGGTCAAAATGTGTCTGGATATAATATACTTTTTAACATATATAAATACGGAGAAAGTTACACTAATTGTGCATTAAACTGAGTTTTGGGGTGTCCTTAAGCTCCGGATCCATCGCCCCCCATAGAAATGTCACTTCCTACCTGTCTCAATCGGTTCATTTTTCCGGAGCCGGTACAATATAACTGAATTATTAGTTGTTCTCATAGAATTCCTCGCGACCTTTCTAAATGTTATTATTAGTCAATTTTGAACGTTTGTTTTGTCCGCAGTTCAAAACACTCTATTCCCTGCTTCACACATGATGTTTATCATGGCCTTTACGGAGATATCAAATATCATGTAAATTAGCGTACTGCCATTAAAAATAAATGGGGTTCGCAACATTGTCAACCCAATCACATCACATTTTGAATTCTGATTATCCATCCTATTTATATACATTTTCTTCTAACAATACCTCCAATGTCTCGTTTATGATTATCCAACAAAATATATATGTTTACCATTGTAAGAGATACATTACTGGTTCGTATCTGTTGGTATCTCCAACACGCAGGGAGTTCTAAAGGTCTCCCTGCTTAAATGCTTTTAAATGCTATTAAATGCTTTTAGATCTCAGTAACTAAAGCTGGGAAGCGTTATATTACCAACATGTCCGTCCATCTGTCCGTCGACAACTTTCAACTCAGGAACTAGAGCTACGAAGCTCGTTAAGGTATTCGAAAAGACTGCGTAACTTTTCCAGCGACACATAAATCTCAACTGAACGGTCGCTGCTGAAGCTCATGTGTACAGTTTGAGATTTGCAAATGAATATTTAAGTCAGCATGTATTTGGTTTGGAGTGGATAGAAGGCGAAGTTGAATATCAGGAAGTGAAAAACTGCAGTGAAAGTGTGTATGCGCATGGAAAAGCACGTCAGGTTTTTTAAGAGTCTCTTCTACAAAGAACAGTGATTAATTTAGAAGATATTAAGTGCCCAAAATATAATGCTTTAGCTTTTCCATCGCAAAGTTGTGCTCATCATCTTCATCAGTTTACAAGTTTTCGTTGTGCCTTAAAAGAAGCTTCAGTGTATGCAAAGTTTTTAACATATTATCATCTACATTCTTTTATTTTACCAAAGACTAGAACAGTGTATGAACCAACACCAATTTGTGAAACTAATTGTGATGAGATTTTAAAAGTTATACTTCAGGACTGTACTAGTGCAACTGCGCTTACTGGAATTTATTCAGTGGACACTTTACCAAAACAAATTGAATACCCAATAGCACTTATAGTAAATTTAAGTCCGTCAGCTTCCCCTGGAACTCATTGCATTGCCATATATATTAATAAACATGGACGGGGACAATATTTTGATACCTTCGGAAATGGACCTAATAAATCAATTGTTAATTTTTTAAAACGAAATTTTAAATTATATCATGTAAACAAAACTCAAATTCAACATGAAGAATCTGTTCTTTGTGGACTATTCTGTATTGTATTTATTTATTTCAGTGTACGAGGAAAAAATGTATTCTTTACTTTTTATACTACGAATCTTAAGAAAAATGATACAATTGTAAAATCACTTGTGAAACAAATATCAAAAGAAAAGAAAAATGTAAATAAAAATTTAATTATAGTAAAAACAAATCTTTTATTTATATGATTATTATTATTAAAAAATCTCTTATTATATCAACCTCTTATTCTATATTTTATCAAATAAAATATCGAAAATAGAGTATAAGTATAATGTTTATTAAGAACATCAATTAAAGTGATTTATTAAAGCAAGTTGCACATGCTTCTTACATTTGCATGGCTGATAGGGTTTCTACATTATTTTTGTTTTTTCATGTTTCATCCAATACTGTAATTGTAAGCAGTTTCTTAGTGCACAACCATAAACTTCCACAGGGTCATGATAAGTACACTTTGACATACCAATGTTCAAATTCAATGTTTTCAGCGCAGAACATTCTATTTCATTCACATTCTCAACATTTTCCAAGTTAAATAGTTTCTTAATCCACTGTGCTTATTCAAGACCTTTACAAAAGAATATAGATTCACTTGTACACAATTGAAATATTATTCTACGAATATATGCAATATTATACCCATTTGAACTATCCCATTGTAAATTATGAAAGTTTTCTGTTAACCATTGCACTTGTTTTTGATACCCTACTCCTAATTCTGTAATTTCACAAGGTAATTTCACTAAACAGTGGAATAAAAGACAAACATTACAGAATACTATACAAGATTCTCTCATAATAAATTTATGTGCAGAAATTTTGATACCTTGCATATCAATGATGTATTGTCCTGAAGACGTGAATAAAGGTTTTTCTACACAAAATTGTTCATGAATAGCTTCAGGTATGAGTTGTGCAATGAATTCACTATTACGTACTAATTCTTTACAACTTTTGAAAAAAGAATTCACAGAAATACTTATATGAAAATTTTATAGTATTCAAGAAAAAAGTTTATAATCATTCACTTCTTTCACCAAATGTTTTGATAGTACTTTTCCTATATTCCACATATATATATACAGTTATTATGAGGGATCTTAAATTTACATCCATTACATCGAATAGGATTCTCTTTTAGATATGTTCGAAAAGTTTGTAGAACACATCCCTCCACTACATAAATACCATCACAAAATGTACACAAGAAGTCTGACATTTTTCACTCACTCTGTCCTTTACTGTCTTTTTCCAGTAACAGATCCATTATACTTGACATGTACACTTTCACCACTCGCCAAAGACCATATTTCGTGTTTCTTTTTAACACATCATCATCAATCACTTCACGATGATCTTTATATATATGATAAAGTTCACTTAATGTATATGATTTTAAAATATTTCTCCACACTGATTTTCTAAAATGTTCTTCAATTTATTCTCCTGTTACCACCTCCTCTTTTAAATATCCTAAACACGCATGCCCTGTTTGAATGTATATCACAGGAGTTTGAGGATTCCACTTCTTTAACGCTTCTTTAATACCATTTTCATCTTTCCATTGCTTTTTAAACTTACACGTTAGAGTTTTCACGTGATCACTTACTCCAACTATTCTTCGTGCTGATGTTCCTCTTGTTGATGATGATACGACAGGTGAAGATCTCACTATTACTCTGTTAGATTTAACCGAATTTGATTATCCTGGTGATGATGATACTGCTACTGTTGGTGGTACTACAAAGTTGATGATCCTGTTCATGCTGCTACTGCTGCTGAGGCTGCTGCTGCACCTAAGGATGTCTGCTTTATGCTAGTATCTTCAGAGAAGAGACGTTTATTCGAAGGATACACCACTCCATCTAACACACATTTCTTCTATGTCTGCTTCTTCTTCGGAACTATAGACTCTCTAATTTTGTCGTCATCCTTCTCCTCTTTTACTAGAGAAGATGATAATAATGAAGGAGATTGTCTACCAGTCTTTACTTTTCACTTTAAATAACTATATATTGTACGGCCTCCTGTATCCTCTTTTTCTGCATTACCATTAGCAAGTAATGTCATCGTCTCCACAATCTCCTGATCTTCCGCTGTTAAGTCAACTACTTCTGCAACTCGCGTATACTGCTGCTGCTACTCTGCCATGACTTAAGCTCAACTAACTTTATAATGACGTATACAGCACTACTGTCCTCTATATATTCTAAACCTTATCAACATAATATCATAAGGTCATCAGATAGAAATATGAGTAAGGAGGACATAAACAAGATATCAATTGCTTCGCTGTCAATGACCATATGACGTCAATCCACAAGTGCTGACTTGCACCGCCTAATGTGACAACCACGCAAAACTCATATATTCAACCATTTGACAACACTGCAATGATGTTATTCAAATCATGATAATTTAAAAAAAAAATATTTGCTGATGATTTTTTATATTTAAATCACATCTTTCACCTTGTATAATACGTGTCGCTAACTGAAGAAAAACACTCGAAATTTGTATTAAACGTTAATTATGATATTTAAGTAATTCCAAATTGGGGCTGAAGTTTCAATTAACCACTAACCTTTAACCGATATAAATCATAAACAATGTTTCTTAAGCATTAAAGAAAAATTACACCAGAGTTCATAAAAACGGTACACATTTTTTCACGAAAGTTATCGATATCTCGTAGCAACGAATTAAAAAATCGAGCTGTCCAGGACTAGATTACGGCACAAAATACATACATTTCGCCTGAAGCTATGTAAAATACCCAAAATTTTAAAGGCTAGGAGTGAGTTATAAGCAATTGAGTCACGTCACCAAGCATCGCTTCGTTGCACTTCCTTCAGTCATGTGGTATACAGGCTGGAAATGGGTGTTGGCGCAGGATAAATCGTCCAAAACTGCTTTCTTCGAAGATTCTATAACTTTCTATTTGTAGGAACCTTCCATGACTTCTGCCTTTTCTATCACCGGCTCCGCAATCGCTTTTCGAGGGCATCTTGGAGTTGGACTTGGTGTGGGGCCTCTCATGCTGCCGGACCTGCTCTGCTTTAATAAACTGGCAGTGCGGCTGGCGGGGTGTGAGGATCTCACAGAACCAAACAACGAGAGCACTGACTGCATGGGAATCACCAAGAATCAATCTACAGATTCACATCGAAGAGTTTACCATACCGAAGGACACAAGGTAATATTTTCATTGTTTTTTATTTTGAATTTTATTTGTGGCCTTTAGGCATCATGGCTCAGGTTGGGAGAGGATACAAGGAAGGTATCGACCAGGTTACCATCTCGGCATTTGCCTAGTGTGACTTTCTGTTTGACACTGTCTAGGCTGATCTCGTACCTTAAAAATTGGTTCCACACGAGACCGAAAGCTCAGAAAAAAGTTATGATATTACCAGAAGTGAGACCATAGATGAATTATAAGGTAAGTGTTTGGACTATACCATGACTCGTCCACATGATATAATTTTATTGGTTCACTTAATCCAAGTCTTCAGTCTAATTCGCTGTACAGCCTGAATGTTGGTTCAATCCAGAGAGAGGAAGATGCCCGAGACCCTTGAAGGTGCCATTCCGTAACTAAGCTCGTAAAATCGGAAAACGGATATTCTCAGTCAGTTGGATCCTGACTGTGCTTTCCCATAGTTTTCCCTCAGTTATGCCAGTGAAATGATGATGGTATCTTTCAAAGTAGGCCCTGGTCGACTTCCTCATGAGGAAAACTCGGCGGGCCTCTGGTGGCGCGCATTTATGGTTGGTGGGCCACCGGCGGCCCGCTGAATTTTCCTCATGGGGTTCCTTCCCATATCCTCTCCTGTACCATATCCCATCCTTTTTTGTTGAACGCTTTCAATCATAGTGATACTTAATTCTCTACTCATAGGAAGTGATATTATTATTAGCAATTATATAAATATATATATATAAATATTATATAACTTTCTTTCTTGGAATTGCATGTAATAATTAAGTTAAAACGTTATAAATATAACAGTATACAATCACTTCACGTTGCTCTATATAGGCGCTACCGTTAATACGAGATGCCAGCTAAAGCTTTTTTATTTCTTCTGTCCTTTCTTGCACCCGGGTTGCCCAGGCTTTGCTCTTAAAGTTTTCAAGCTGGGAAGTGAATAACTGGAAAGTTAGAATTTCTAGCGTGAAAATTTTAAGAGTATAGCCTGGGCAACCGGGATGCAAAAAAAGGACACGGGGGAAATAGAACGCTTTTGCTGGCATCTGGTATTACCGGTAGCACCTATAGAGCCACGTTAATTCCATTTAGTGGTACAAATAGCCTTCAATATTAAATATTTTACATAAAATAAATTATTCCATTATAGTCCCATCTTTGTCCTAAAAGGATCCCAAAAGTACGTCCTGGAGGGATCATCCCGGGGCGGACATTTGGAGGTTCTTTCTGTTCTTTCCGGGGATATGAGACTATTTCCATTTCTTATTACTATTGTTAGGAACTGCCTACATATTTTTCGTGCTTTGGTAGTAACCCCGTTCCCGGTTACCCCTGAAAGAAACACTGTTCAAACGCAAGAGTGTATACGCACGTAATAAGAAAAGAATAAAAATTCTGCTTTGCCCTCCGGAGCATAGGCTCTAAAGCGGGTTAACGGGTCAAAACATAGACCCGGTGCCCCAGTCCAAAACTTGACCCGATAGACCAAGTGACCCGTTTCATCTCTGGTACGGATCTCACCGTCACTCATCGCTTCCCTTGAGGATGACAGCCTAGTTGTAACGTGAGGATGAGAGTGATTAAGCGTGAGTGACAAGTTACAACGTAAAGGCGAGTGACGATGACAACGAAGTTCCAACGTGAGGATTAAGGGTATAGTGAAAACGTAAGCGTGAGGTTGAAATGAGGACGTGAGGATCAGGATGAGAACGAAGCGAAGGTTCAGGGTTGTATAGGGGCGTTATAGATGCAGCTATAAGCAGAAAATGGTCCAAGTGCCAACACTGAAGTACCTCCTAAAGTGTTTTGTCACTATCAATATTTTCCATTAATAGGATAACTATATAACGAGAAAGGGTTTTGTACAAGAGAGGAAAAATACCCACATTTCAAAAGATACCTCCTATAATTGAATCTCTTTGAAGCTCCCCCTTTTTTAACGAAAGGATTAGGTGGAAATGTTCAAGCTGAATATTCTCTTGGGGCAAGTTGTGCAAAGGATTCATGCCGTAAGCCAGGCTTAATTTCTTTTTTATTATTACTTCAACGTGCATGCTATATGAAATGGAGGCTTATGAGATTGGTTCCCTCTATGTGTGTGTTTCAGACAGAGAGAGAGAGAGAGAGAGAGAGAGAGAGGAGGAGGAGGAGGAATAAAGAGCTAATAGCATTTAATTTAGAATCGTGCAACGAAGAAATTAAAAGTTAAATGAATATTAGTGAACTCAGAGCAAAATGCAATCTGTCTTTGAACTTACAAATTGTCGTGCTATGATTTTGAATATTAATTCATATCCAATTACTGGTGATTCTTTTTTATCTCTGTCTCTTCAGTATCCCCACATCTGTTGATGTACCCATCAATCTATACAAAAAGTTTACATATCCTGAAGTATTTTGTAGTAGGAGCAGTTTAATCAAAGACCTCGTTTCCCATACACCCGGTTTTGTCAAGAAGACCAAAATGTTTGCTAATGCCCACACAAAAGTAGCCAATAATTATTTTATTTATGTCCTTGTATTTTCGGACTGCATCTTAAATTTACAAGTCAACTGATGAATGGAGAGTCACTCAGTGGTAGAGTGTTCACTTCTGGTCCTCGGTTCAATCCCAGCTCATGACATGTGGGCAAAAACGTATGCCATGACATGTGGGCGAACACAGCTCATGACATGTGTGATGGACAAACACGTATGCGTGAGTTTTCTCGGGCTTTTCCCGTTTCCTTCCACTTTCTTCATTCCATCAATTATCCTATTATCATCGATACGGTCTGATCCAAAGTTGCCTAAAGGCCTTTAATTTATAATTCAAATTCAAGGAACAGAGAATTGAGAGAAAGTATGATTCAGGTGTTTTGTGCGGATTTACGAAGATCTTATTGGACACAGTTATTAAGCTGATCTGCAGTAGAATTAAAAACAGCTGAATATAAAAACTGCGACAAAAAAGTTCTGGGGAAAAACAAGAGAAGAAAATACGAGTGTTTGTGAGAGAAGAGTGACACCGAAGATTATAAAGAAGAAAAATAGTTAGGACATTGATTTCACACAAATTTTATATTGAAGATTGCAATTTAAAGACGTTCAACGGAAGAGAGGGAGAAGATTGATGCAGCTTAGGAAGTAAAACAATGATCCACAACCGGGGGTCCGCAGAATTCTATGGTTCCTCGACGCACATACTCAACCGGGTTCGAAGTGGCCTAACTCAGCACCGGTGCAGAGCCTCAGACGTGTCTTGAATTGTTCGGCTATGCGCAGCAACTCCTCTGGCCTGATTCGATCCTACTCCCGGCACAGTGATTGCTTCATCGACTCTTAACATTTTCTTTTAGACTTAGCACAGGCCCTGTCATCTAAAATAGATCACACGCTGTAATCCATAGGGTTGCGATCCGGGAGTAATGTGGCCATTCTTCAGATACGCTGAAATCCCGAAAATGGATCTTACACCACTTCTGAGTTGTTTTCACTTTGTGGGCTTGTCGTTGACCCAAATTTCGCACCAGACCATAGTGGACTGGGGATTTTGACGGTGTTCGATGACGGACAGTGATTCAGGAGTGTCTGTGGACCAGATTCTGTCGTTTTAGTGATGTTGTGCTTGTTCCACAGTGCACAGCTTCTCATACAAGAAGAAACTCCTTTCCCAGCGAGAACCTGCGGCCCGACACTGCAGTTGACGACAGCTTTGGGGTAGTATCTTGTTCTAATCTGTGAGGCGTTGTTCTTCTTGGAGCTTGTAAAACTCGAGCTTCAGCATCATGTCGTTCATGCCGGTCTCAGGGGCGATTTTCCTGATGGACGCCCTCGAATTTCGATCAAGTCGCTTTTTGATGATCTTGCCGTTCGTGAAAGTAGTGACGGTGCGTGTTCTTCCGCTTCCTGGACGGTCACCTTCATGGTCACGCTCCTTGAACCGCTTAATTGGTTTGGCTGCAGTCTATGAAGGAGCGTCGCTCAAACCAAACGAACAATGCCATATTGATGATTTCCTGAACGATGCAGCTACAAAATAGCGTGACGTTTGCTTGGCATTTAGCAGAACATAGAAAAAATAAATAATGTGGTAAACATATACCACCAGCACACAATAGAGCAGCGAATCAAATACAATCAAATGAATTCCACGCATATATTCGTATAACAAATGCTGGCCGGGGGACCGAGCGGTCTGCGTCGGTAGGCCATCGGCTCGAAAGTCCCGGGTTGGAGTCCCGGCAGAGGCATGAGTGCGGATTTTAACAGCTTAAGGCGAATCGTGACGTGCCAAGTCCAAAGTTACTGGCCCATATAAAAATAAAGTTTACCAAAGTTTTTTTTTATCGTGCAACAAATAATTGAAGTTTGTCCCCGTTATTTTGCCGCACCCTGTATTCCTTATTTCACAATGATATTAAGTCTTCTACTCTTGAAAATGATCATCTCTAATGGCGACACACCCCTCTTAGTATTTATTGATTTTGTGACGTTTCCTGAATCGCGTTTTCCAGGTGTCGAAGATCTCCAGGATGTCACGCAGGACTCGTGAATGAATGAATTGTTAATAACGTACTAAACGAGCTGATGGTCTTCTAAGGGCTCCTACAGTTTTTGTTTGCTCCAAGCCACTCCGTTCAGTGGACCCCAGCAGGAATTGAACCTGTGACCACGCGCACAGAAAGCGTGCGCGCTAACCTCTCAGCCTCCCCGAGATCACGCAAGTCTCATATCGTAATTTCTTGAATCTCCTTTGTGGTATGAAAACGACGTTTTTTCCATATTCACTTTAGTTTGTGAGGTGCCTCGTCGTACGGACTTCCTTCTTGTGGTCAGTGTCTGTTGATGTAGAAGGTTGTCTAGCGCCAGAATCTTCATCGGTTAACGTTCTGTTGTCTTTAAACTCATGAATCATTCGTGACATTCTCCTCCTCACATACAGCAGGTCTTCTCCTTCCCCTTCCCCGAGTTCCTCCCATACACACACTCTTCTTATATATTTTTACTTTAGTACAAATCCGACGGACAGTGTATGGACATGCTCATTCCATCAGCAGTAACTGTTCAGTGATGACTAATGCTGATAAGTGACGCGGAAGAGGGCGTTGTATTATCAACATTCGCAGCTAGTTGCCGCCACTACCCGGAGCGTGGCCCTCGTTCATTGTTAAAAAATTTCGAAGACTTTCTTAGAGAAAACTATAGCTGCCTAGAAATTTCCTGTAACTTGTCTTAAGCCCCTCGTACACGATTCAATAAACATTGAATCAAATTCTTGAACAAGCAGTTGGATGAGTGCGTACACGATCCAACTGGAATAATCAAAGGGTTGTATCCAAGTAGTGTTGAAAGTGCTTGGATGGTGCTCGTACACGATCCAATAAGTTAAGCGGAAGTGTGATAGAGCCAAAAGCACATGAGTCGATTTGCACTTTCTGCGTTGAAAGCGGGAACATGGAGTGAATGTTAAACATGATATGCGTCGCTTTTAATAAAATAATAACCTGATTAAGGGCTGCGATTCCGTAGTTGGTGATGCCTCGAACATCGACTTTTTATTGCTTTATTTAAAACTCTTTTCAATCCTTATAAATTTCTATTTATTTCCGATTACACACACTTGTATAAACATCTAACGACAACTAACAATCCAAAGTGAAAATGTATATTTTATTATTATTTCGTTACATACGCACTCCAGTTGATCAAGATAGCGCCATGTGGAGGCACACTAATCGTGACACTTCGTGTCGGAATAGATTTATTTGCGTTCATTACTACATGCAGATTGTAGGGATGCGGCGGAATATTAATAGCATTGCGTCGTATTATGAAGGACACATTATTTGCTACAAAAATCATGGCCACAATGTTGAATAAGCAAAGGCGGGTTAAAGAAGGTTAGATTTTTATTATATGCGATGCATGGTTTAATGTGCTCGCTCACCAACGTGGAAGCAGCCAAGTAGTTCCAAGTACTTTTCGCTATTTCATACACAAATTAATGTGCTCGCTCACCAACGTGGAAGCAGCCAAGTAGTTCCAAGTACTTTTCGCTACTTCATACACAAATTAATGTGCTCGCTCA